>JAKGUB010000557.1:16782500-16962500 GCA_026261675.1 Hippocampus mohnikei | reverse complement strand
GTGCTTCTGAGAGCATTGGCTGCCTTCCGGCTTCTCCAGTGCTGCAAAATAGGGAATACGCCAATTTAAACGCAGCAGTTCTCCCAGTGTCTGCGTGGCAGACATTGGGAGAACATGCAAACTCCACACAGGAAGGCCAGAGGCAGGGAATTGAACCCTAGAACTCTGCAATGTGAGGCGACCGTGCTAACCAATCAACTAATGTGCCGCCAGCGTGTTTTCCATTGAGTAAAAATAGGCAGATTTTTTGGGAGTAGGTACTGTGATTGTTTTATTAATCTTTATTAATCAAATTTTATTAATCTGAATAATCTTTATGGAAATATGTGCCTGATTTTTAAGAACATGTTCTGCTGTATTTTCATATTAGTTGTAACTATTAATACAAAATAATGTTGGCCTTTAGATGAACCTCTTACTGTTCCCCAGGTTCCTCTCCAGAAGTTTCCCCGTAATAGCTCTGGCTTCAATCACAAGGGCTGGGTGGAGGAGGCTGTGAGCCGCAGTGATAGTGTCTACCCTTTCCAGGTGAGGCTTTTCAAATATTTCCAATCCGTTTTGTCCATAATGTGTATGCTGTTGACTGCGCTAATATACAACAAATGAGCCATTGAGCAAAACAGGATATGTGACGGACATACGTACATATTATAAGTACAACATGTAGCTTTGTCTGCTTTAAAGCTTAGTAGATGTTGAGTCTGCAACATGGTGACATAACCTTTCAGTGGTTATGTTCCAAATGCCAACATTTTGTTTCATGTCATCCTTTTTTCCCCGTCCATAGCCATTCAGTGGTTATGTTCCAAATGCCAACATTTTGTTTCATGTCATCCTTTTTTCCCCGTCCATAGCCAATGATACTGGTGCATTGGCCAGCCTTGCATCTTTCTAGTTGCTATGAGTTGGTGTGTCGTCAGTGCTGTGTGTGCCAGGGATTATCTCTAGCCACTAGCATCATGGATAACTGTGTCAGGGCTGCCGGTGCCTCACATGGTGATGGCAGAGCTGTGAGGAGGTTAATTGTATTCGTCCCCTCTTTTAGCAGGAGAGAACCCGCTCCTTTGATGGTTTCAACATGCACTCTCTGGAGAACTCCCTGATTGACATTATGAGGGCTGAACAGGATTCCTTGAAAGGTTAGTTCCCACAGCAACAGTCGTGAGGATCAGCTCTGTTGCCATTGGCTATAAATAAATAGAGCCTTATATGACAGTCAGACATTATTGGGTGTCTTCGCATAGCATGCAGTATACAGTGTGAATCCAACAGAGAAAAGTTACAGTACATAAGATATATAAATAAATTAGGACTCTTACAGATGAACAGCAAAAACCTAGGCAGGGTGGCTAGTCGGACTGGGCTAAAGAAAAAATGTGATGGCCTGAATAATTCCGCAACATAAAAATGGTGACGCGTAACACAGCAGAAAGACCATAGAAGCGAGTGCAGCACCGTTTGCAGAAGGTCCTGCATAAGGTTTTCAGCATCAAAGAAATCATCTTTAATGCTGCGCAGTGAACATCCGTAAGGCAGCAGGCAAAACGACACACTTGACTTAATCCGATATGATTTAACTGCATCAATTTTCAATCTTCACTGGGGATTTAACCTGGGACTTCACCTCACTGAATCCCCTTCTTAAAAGCGAAGTTAAAAAAAAAATCCTACAAATATTAAGTTCTATGCAACACCACTTTTCTAAACATGGTATTCTGATTCATATTACATTTGTGGAATTCGGATTAAGCAGCAAAATCCACCCATTTTCTTCCACCTCAGCGGCCGCCTGCTGTTACTGAAAATGACATCAGTTTCTCGGGGCTAACCCACCGTGCCACCCCAGTGAATCCCTTGAAGCACAAATCGCACACAAACTGTTGAGCTGCATATAATCCTTGACGGAAATTGGGTAATTCCAGTTTGTAATATGGTTTGAAGCCTTTCCTGTTTTGTCATTCGCTGTAGGACGCTTCAGCTTCTCTCACCAGGGTGGAGACGGGCCTCTGCCTATGAATGGTATGTAAATTGCATGTGTAAAAAGCCCCGTGGCATAATTGAAATCGATCCCTGACGCAGTATAACCGAATAGGTTCCTTACAATTAAATTAGAAACTTGTTGAAAACTGTTGTGTTGTTTTACATGCAGCGAGAACCTATGGCAGAAGACGAGGTAAATCTTGTCATGTACTTGTTTAAAAAATAAATAAACAAAGTTCAGCATTTGAAATGATTTACCAAATTAATTGGATGTTTTGCATTGCAACCCCATGTTTGCTTTTAAATCTGCCTTCAACAGAACATAGAGCAGCTTTCTTTACCATTTAAAATATATTTTTTTGATCCTCTTGCTTAGGTCATTCCTCTCTGTTCCCAATGGAGGATGAGTGCTCTTTCGGGGAGGACGAGACCACGGACCAAGGTCTTGGTGGACTTGGTTCGGCGCACTGTTTCCCTCACCTGAACGGGGAACGCATAGAGCGCTACTCTCGAAAAGTGTTTGTCGGAGGGCTGCCCCCAGACATAGACGAAGGTACAGCCAAAGTCCAAAAGACATGTTAGTGTCAGGGTTGCTACCCAAGTAAGGAAAGTATGGAAATTGATTTAATCAATTTCTAGGTGTGGGAAAGCACAAAAAAATCCCTATTTACAACACTGCTCATTTTTCAATGACCTGTTTTGTTTATGAATTATAAAAGATAATAGTGAACATTTTCAGTTCGCTTAATTCTAATCCATGGGCCAGTTTCTTCAACAATTTAGTGGGATTTCCAATGAGAATACAATGATTAGGTGATAATTCATTGAAGCACATGCTATGAGCCTCTTAACACAAACCAATTATGGAAACATCCATCCATCCATTTTCCGAACTGCTTAATCCTCACTAGGGTCGCGGGGGGTTCTGGAGCCTATCCCAGCCGTCTTCGGGCAGTAGACGGGGGACACCCTGAATCGGTTGCCAGCCAATCACAGGGCACACAGAAACGAACAACCATCCACGCTCACACTCACACCTAGGGACAATTCAGAGTGTTCAATCAGCCTGCCATGCATGTTTTTGGAATGTGGGAGGAAACCGAGTGCCGGAGAAAACCCACGCAGGCCGGGGAGAACATGCAAACTCCACACAAGGAGGCTGGAGCTGGAATTGAACCCGGTACCTCCGCACTGTGAAGTCGACGTGCTAACCACTGGACTACCGGGCCGCCCTTATGGAAACATATTATTTTAAATTTTGCATTATAGAGCGTCCGTGGATTAGAGATGTTGCATGAGCAGATGGAGAAAAAAAAATGCCATTGCAAGAATGCCTCACTGGTTGCTTCTCTAGCTAGTGAACTTGGTTAGGCTGAACTATCAGTGCACCTTGCCCATTGTAGTCACATATTGCCTGCAAAAATAGCTTTGTTAATACAAACACTGCATGGATAATATATAAAGAAATAGATATCCATACACATCCCTAATTCGGAACATTTGCATGGATTTGCCCATCGCAGTTAATAGACACTGACCGAATATTGTGTTTGTACATGTGTGTACAGATGAAATCACTGCCAGTTTTCGTCGTTTTGGACACTTGTTTGTTGACTGGCCTCACAAGGCAGAGAGCAAATCGTATTTCCCCCCAAAAGGTGAGTCCTGCTACGTGTTGGTTCTACTTTGGAGTTCTACTTTGGATGCGGCAGCGCTGTGATGGGCATTGCTCCTCTCATTACACATTTCCAGGATATGCCTTCCTGCTTTTTCAAGATGAGAGCTCTGTTCAGGCTCTGATCGATGCCTGTATTCAAGAGGATGGCAAACTCTACCTGTGTGTCTCCAGCCCCACCATCAAAGACAAGCCTGTGAGTGTTTCCATACTCTTTGTTAGACTGGAGTGTAAAAAAAACACAACCAATTGAGGAAGAAAAATAGCAAAGAATCAGTACACGTACATGAAATGTGACCCATCACAGTAGTGCATACAGCAAACACACATTGTCACTGGCACACACAGGGGCAACCAGGGGGCAGTTTTGGGGTATCTGTGTCTTGTTCAAGGACACGATTGGCATAAAATATTTAAAGCAGGTATTTCTTGTGCAGCTTGCGCAACACGATACCCGAGCGACATGGCCAGACTCGACTGAACTATCATGCACTGCGCTGCATTTGACACTAGTTTTTGGCAAGATTCAACATTTGAATCGCAGGTGAATTATGTCGCAATGAACTAAAGAAAAGGGAGAGAGCTGTTTAGGAGCGAATATAGAGAGTATAAAGTAGTGTTAAAATAAGCATTTTGAGTTGAATTCAATGGGCTTCGGGAACGAGCGCCATAAATACATCCATCTATGCAGTCGAACCCCGGTCTCTTTGTTGCGTGTTTGGCGACTGACTCCCTCCATCACTGGCAAAACGGGTAGCAAGTCCGGCCATGGAGCGACTTTCCCTCATGGACTTAAGTCTGTGCAGACCCTGCGTCTCCCCAACACATAAACTGTTTTCCAAAAGCTACACTGCTTCGTGGTGAAGCTCGTCGGCGAATTTGCCTTGTATTGAGAAGTGTTCTTTTTGAAAAACTGACGACTAAAAGTGTGATACCTTATTTTTATTGGCCCATCAGTGCTGCATTTTGGAACGATTTTGAAAGCTGTATCCTGTGCAAAACAAAATATAGGATGACATTGGACGAGAGATAAAATATAAAGTTGTACACTGTTCATTTGTATGTTTTGTGTATGTTTTGCCAGGAAATTTCACATTTATAAATTTACATTTTAAAATTCTACCCTGTTATTTAAATTATTTTAATAACACTGATATACTTGTTTGCAATATGAATTAGTATTTATTTTTCTTATATAATTTCTGTTATTTTATTGTGATCTGCAGTATGTATTTTTATTAGACTGTTAAAAAAAGAGAGGACAGATTTTTCAATTCACATAATTTTTTTTTGTTTTTCAAAATGATGAAGGACTAAAATTAATAAGAGAAAAATAAAACTTATTTCACGTACCGGTACATTTATTCAGTAGGGGAAAAAAATTCCATTTTAAAACGTTAATACTTTCTATGACTCCCTTTTGTCAATAAAACGGCACCTAGTCTATTTTTCACAAAATGGAAGAATACAAATCATCCAAATTCTTGTTTTGGTTGTAAAGTGTCCTTGAGTATCTTGAAAGGCGCTTATAAATGAAATGTATTATTCTTATTCTTATTATTATTAAATCTCCAAATCATCCAGAGACCTGCGTCTTCACCTCTGCATTCTTCAGCCCCCTCCACAGGTTTTTACTGGTGTTGGGTCTGAGCTGGCCATGGGAGGATCTTAATTCTGTTTCTGGTTTAAAGTATGAGAGTATGCTTCTGTAATACAAATGTAATACAAACAAAAAAGTATCCAGGTCTAACAAACTTTTTTTTCTGTTGTTGCATGCTGAGCCAGTCGTCAGTAATCAGACCGAATGCCAGGTGTCTTTTGTCAAGACACTTAAATTGTGGGGAGAAAAAATGTCTGACTTAAAAAAAGTGGCTTGCGTACTTCTTTGTTCTGTGGTTCCATCCGTGTTGTGTAAAGACTGCAATGTAACAAAAAAAAAAAAGTTGCAAGCTGCTCTCATATATGCCGTCTAAACCTGCGGTGTTTCTGTCATGTGTTTATCTGTCATATGCCAGGTGCAAATTAGACCCTGGAACCTAAATGACAGTGACTTTGTGATGGATGGCTCTCAGCCGTTGGACCCAAGGAAGACCATCTTTGTCGGCGGTGTACCTCGCCCTCTACGGGCAGGTACGTTTGGGTTACGGCCTCCGAATGTGGCCGGGACACTGCCCTCGTCACACCAACTGAATTTGTGTTTTTGTCCTTCTAGTGGAGCTGGCCATGATCATGGACCGTCTCTATGGCGGAGTGTGCTATGCTGGGATTGACACAGACCCTGAACTGAAATACCCCAAGGGGGCGGGGCGAGTGGCTTTCTCCAATCAGCAAAGCTACATTGCAGCCATCAGTGCCCGATTTGTTCAACTGCAGCACGGGGAGATTGACAAAAGGGTGAGTCAGTCGGTGCCCAACCAGTCGATCGCGATCTACAGGGAGCTCACGGAATGGTCCCAAATTGATCGCGAGGGGTGTAAAAGAATCTAATGAAAAACATGGCGCTGCAGCTATTGAATATTATAGTATTTCCTACTGAAATTCCAAATCAATCATCGGGTATTCGGATAAAAGTAAAAAAAATATATACATATTTTGCTGGGTTGACCCCAAAAAACGGTTGACTTAACAATCAACATTATAATGAATTTAAACTGTGCATAGCAGTACTCTATTTTACGCTTTAGAAACATTATTGAGAATTTAGATACATTTCTCCTCATACATTTTGGCGTATAAGACAAACTGATGTCTGAAGCACAATATTTTGCCAGCTAATACAACACACTTGCATGAACTGATTTGATTAAAAAATGATGAGTAGGAATGGCAACTGTGTCAGGCAGTCAGCATCAAAGTGTGCAGTTATTTTGGTCTATTATCTTGAGCGCTGTCAGCTCTGCTAAGCGCTGCTCGTGCCGTACATTATAGTGTCAGCGAAACTTTTTTTTTATGAGCTGTTTCGGTTCTAGAAAAACAGTAGAACGGTAACTGAACTTACATTCATGTGCCGCATGGTGACATTCTTCCACAATGTGCCGTTTGTAACTTCTTGAAAGGCGCTTATAAATAAAATTTATTATTATTATTATTATTATTATGAACAAAATGTTGGATCGGCGCATTGTTCAGCGAATAGTATTTTCTTCCAGAAAACTTTCTGTGGCTCTGTGAATCATTTTAGCTACAGTAAGCATGGTCCTTCATTTCGAGGCTCGATATTAATTAATTTGTGTCGCCAGGTGGAAGTGAAGCCATACGTGCTGGATGACCAGCTGTGTGACGAGTGCCAGGGAACGCGCTGCGGAGGGAAGTTTGCACCATTCTTCTGCGCCAACGTGACCTGTCTGCAGTACTACTGTGAATACTGCTGGGCGGCCATCCACTCCCGGGCCGGCCGCGAGTTCCACAAGCCCCTGGTGAAAGAAGGTGGTGACCGACCACGACACATCTCCTTCCGCTGGAACTAAGGCAAGGGAGAGAACCTAGGATGGGTTGGGGGGGGGGGGGGGCTCTCTGAGAGAAAAGGGTCGCTTGGGAAGAGGGTATTGGGGTGACCTATGATATGAAAAATATAAATGCACTTTTCTTTTAAGTTAAAAAAAAAAAGATTTAATTTATATTATTTTTTAAAAATTGGGCCCTCGAAACAGTAACTGCTCAGGAGAGCGTAAAATCCCATTTGTGTTTTGACTTAAAAAGTGTGCATGAACATATGAATGCATTCTATTTGGATTTCGATGTTTTCTTACTTGACTGTAATTTTGTTGGTGTTAGCTGGCAAAGCTGCTTACATTTGTTGTCAAGAGTAACAAAATTTAATTGGGGTTCATCATAATACCTAAATCAGTATACTGACGATGCAAGCTGCATTGGGGAGAGTACGTTTTCTTTTCTTTTTTTGTTTTTTGCGTGCAGAATTCGAAAACAAGTACCATTTACCAAAGTTTGAGTTGGGTTTGAAATATGAGGAAGAATGTTGCTTTAGATGGCGAGTTGATCCGTTTGAAAGCTGGCCACCATCACACATCAGTCTCCCCTGCCTGTGGCAAAAGATGCGTTTGAACTGCTTGCAATTGTTTGAAGTTTCTGTTTAGAAGTTGACACTTTGTAACCGGAAAGGGCAAACCAAAGATTGGCCTCAAAACGCAACGTTGAGAACAGATGTCGACGCGGGGTAGTCGCCTCCTCTCGTCACGTGGGGGAAGCAAGTAACCTGTAGTCTTCTGGATTTTCAGCTCATTAAGGCCCAGCCCTCGTGGCTCAGGTATTGGCAGTAGTATTTGCTTGCTTTATATTGTCAGGGATATTAGCACTGGAAGCTAACATGCTAATGTAGTACAAACTACGGGAATGCACAGTTCCTTGTCCCTGGGCTGTCTTCATGGTGTACCACTGCACGCTCTACCTGAATTGGAACTTCTCTCACTGGTGTTGTGGTCGGATATGGTTGTAGCTAGAATTTGCTGTCACAGAGATAAAGATATTATTTTATACATGGCCTGCTGATTTTTGTACAGTGTTTTATAGCTGATTATTTTGTCATGGACATATATACATTTATTATGCACTACTTTTCTAAATATTTTTTTCAATAGTCATTTTAGGCACATTTTTCACAGATGGGAGAACTCCTTTTGCAATACCTCATTTTTTTCACTTGGTGAAAAATAATTTTGTACCTTTGTTACTAAGAGATCTGCAATTATGGTAACCTTAATTTAAGAAGAAAAAAAAGAAAATGAATGATATTAATATAATTTTCAATTAGCTTTTATATATTTAAGTGCTGGTAAATCTGAACATTGTCTGGCGTATCGGTGTGATTCTGGAGCTTCAAAATAGCCAATCGTACATAGATTCTCCTCTGCCCCGATGAACATTATTACGGGATCCTAAGGCATGGCAAGAACTTTCTAAAAGATTTTGATAGTCTTGAAAATGCATATATCCATATATATTCTGGTATTTCACTTAGGTGTAGTTGGTATGATTATGAGTAAAATAAATGTTTGGCTTTGGACACGTAAACATCCTTCTGTCACCTTGAGTGGGTTTGACTATTTAGATCCTCTTTCTGGGACTGCCTGTAAGTTCTACTTCTTCTCGGCATGCATAATTATGTACCACAGCAACTACACGGCTAGCGTGAATGCAGGACCTAATGATGTAACGCACTAGTGCTCCTTCTTTCTTTTCATTGTCTCTTGGGAGATCACCTCTCTCTTTACATGACGGAGTCTGCCTTCCTCACACAGACATGTTTATGCAATCGACACGATGACAAAACTTTTGTAATGTAGAGGACACTCGGTAAGACATAGGTGAGAAGACTTGATCACTTGACCCCTTTTGTGATGTGGCATGCTTTGGGACATAACCTGAATGTGATGTAATGTTGCAAGTTTAACTGTGAGCCATTATGTGCAATACTTATTTTTCTTTCCAGAAACAAGTCTTCGCAGTCAGTCATTGAATCCATAAATCATGCAGTCACATTATTGTTCCCTTCTTTTTGTTCCCTCATACAGATGTCTACAAGGCATAAGTATACAAATATATATATAGATATATAAAAAAAAAGCTAATTTATACATGAATTTATTTTTAAACGTTTAGTTTTGTGCTTATGTACTTATTTTGCTACTACCATGCAACTGTGATTGAAAACATTGTATAAACAAGGTTGATAATGTATTACATTTGCTATATTTTCAATTGAAATGTATGACTATGATTTGGATCAGATTTTTGTTATATTTTTGGGGTGAAGTGTTTAACTTGTTGACGTGTCTTGTTTTTCTAAATGTTGTTTTGTGCTCCGCATTTTCAGATGAAAAAGAATATTGAATATGTCTTAGTATTACTTGATTGCAAATGTCCAATAGTTTTTAATTGTATGCTGGGAAGGTTCTATTTATTAACTTTTTTTTAACCTTATATAATTTGGATTTTTATTTAGTATTTTCACATTTATAATTTGGATTTTTATTAAGTAATTTCACCTTTATACTTAAGATCTAATTTTTATATTTTCTTCCTGATTATTTTACACTACAATACAGACGTCAGTTTTGATAGCTGGTTTGTAGAAGTGAAGTCAAAACAATGACCTAATGTCATTCATTTGCTGCCAACCTTGTTTGTAACTGTCTGCATACATTTGAAGTATTTGTAATGTGAGATGTTGAACGAATAAAACAGCTGTGAGGAAGAATCAATTGCTTCCCCCCCTTTTTTTTTTTAATGATGGATGGTGTGAGAAAATGGCACACACAGACAACCATTCGTGCTCAGAATCACAAGTAGGGACAATTTAGAGCATTCCATCAACCTGTCATGCATGTTTTTGGAATGAAGGTGGAAACCGGAGTACCCAGAGAAAACCTACACAAGCACGGGGGGCGGGGTGGGGTGGGGGGCGCATGCAAACTCTACACAGGAAGGCCAGAGCTAGAATCGAACCCTGCACCTCTGCACTGTGAAGCAGAGGTGCAAACCAATGCTGCCCTGTGTTGATCATCTCAAAGGTTAATACCTCTCATGCTGTTGCTTTCGCTACATTTGAAATTCTGTGGCTTTTTGCTATACAGTATGAGCACTTAATTGTTTTTCATCTGGGTGTGGTAAACTGTTGAGTCATTTGGTCAGGTAGGCATTAAGTGGTGCAACAGTTTTTTTTCCACCTCTTTTTCTTAAACTCATTATTTTTCTCATCCTGGAACAATGTGTCATTGGATGGACTGTGGAACTGAACCAAGGGGATCAATTGGAAAAAATAAATATCCGACAATATTCTGGATTACAAAGTGAATGATGAGAGAGACAAGATAAACCCTTACCAAATAGATCTAAATATCTCTTAGTTTTTTTTCATTACCATGCTACTTACTGGTTCCTTGAGAATTGAGAACAAATGAGAAGTACCATAATTCTGGTCCGGGTATGAGATACCATCATACTGGTAATTCTGGGGGTGGAGGGTTTCAATGATAGTGTATTGATTCACACGGCAATAATAATAACAACAACAATAATAATACTAGTCAGAAATGAATAGTAATAATGCCCACATATCCAGATAAAAATCACTAAATGGATTGAAATTCAATTGGTTGTTGGAATGTGATTGGGTGTACAGCACAGTCTTGGACCATTTTTGCTGCGTGCCATTAGTTAACGTTGTAAAAGTTATACTGAGTGCAATGAAAAAGAGGTTCATTCTAAAATAAAAGCTAGCGACGACCTAAGACTTTTACACATGATTGAATTTGCCTGTCAATAGTCCTGACAATCAAGCAAAACCTTTTGGGCAGGCATGATCTTTAAAACAAAACAAAACCACATACTGTACTATCAAATGACTTAGAGGATAGTGTGATATAGCTGCTCAACATTTTGCATTCATAAACGGTTAGGTCAAAGGACAACCCCTGAAATGACCAATAAATACAGGTCAAAATAGTATGAGTGCAGTATAGTATGGTTTACTATAGCCGACTGTTAGAAATGTCCAACTTCCCTGTTTTATGGATTGTGTCATCATATCTTAGCACATTAGTCAACACAAGCACTCTTCTGTGAGACTCACTTCTGTGAGACTCAAAAGAGTCTCACAGAAGCTCACGCAATCTAACAGTCTAAAAAGATGAATCAATCTGAGGCTAGTATTTAGCTAGAGATTAGGTAGATTTAATTTTTTTTTAATAATTACTTACTTAATTACTTAATTACTTACTTAAATACTTCTTGTTGATGATGCACAAAGATGAAAACGGAAGCAGGATATTTCTTCTCTCCCCACTTCTGCTTTTTCATCTCTGGAACGGTTTCTTGATCATGTACAGTGCGCAATGCGTGTTAGTGAGTGCGTATTGTCGGAATGTTTTATTATTTTTTTCTGACTATAAATTTTCATCCTTTTTTTTAACAAAAGGAATATGTTTCGCGTTGATTAAACAATGAAGGAAAGCTGTGTTATTCTGGTGGTCATTTCAGGTGAGTTTCATTTGACCTGTGTCATCACAAATTAGTTATCGCATGATCATGTGACTGTTGATTTTAGGCTATTAGACATCAAAACCCTGCATGGATTTTGGCTGTATAATGTTTAATCCTCCTGTTACAACCAAATCAATGTCTGGAATTTGACGTGATTAATGTTTATTCATACTGACTTCCTTTGCTCTAAGGTGTATTGGGTGGAGACTGGGGAGTGACATTCAAGGATCAATGTGCTTTGGAAGGGACGACGGTAGTTGTGAGTTGCCAGTATGACTACCCTTTTCCTCACTTTGTCAAGTCAGTTCGCTGGGTTCCAGGTCGATGGCAGTTTGGCAGGTGGGTCTGGGTCATATCCACTTCCATCCCACCCCACTTTGAGTATGTGGGCAACTACCGGGGAGACTGCAGTCTGAAGATCAATAACATAAAACATACAGATGAAGGACACTACCTCTTTCGTTTTGAGACGTCGCTGAGCCGTTGGATGAGCAAAAATGCACTTCATTTGTCAGTAAAAGGTAGAGACGCTTCACATTTTTTTATTGATGAATTTTATTTATTTGAGTTTATTGCTAATTGGACTTTTTTTAACACCTTCTGTAATTCAAAGCGCATCCTTGCTTATGTGCACTGCTTGCACTAATAAAATACTGTACCTGTAAACAGAGAAAAGCTGAGTACTACATATGGAAAAGTCGAGCCATGTATTTTGATAGTTTATTTTTTCATGTTAAATTGTTTAACATGGGGGGGGGGGGGGGAGGGGTGAAACAATGACATATTTTATTTTAAGGCCATATCACCCTACCCTAGTTTTGGATGACATGCAGACATTCCATTTAATCATACATTTCCTGAGCAGACCTGATTGCTGTTGTGGAGCCAAACACAGTAACAGAAGGCCAATCTGTCAGCCTGACGTGCAGGAGCGAGTGTAGCACACCGAAGCATGTTTGGTACCGAGATGGGAAAGTGGTGCCACAGCCGGTCTTCCAGGCCAGCAGAAAAGATTCTGGGAAGTACTACTGTGCTGTCGCCGGGCAAGAGAAGATCAAATCGGCCTCTGTGGCTCTAAATGTTCAATGTGAGTATTTATTGACTCTTATCAAAGCAGACGTCAATAGCAATCATTTGTCGATATTGTTAACCTCATAGTACTGCTTGAATATTATCATAAAACAAGATGAAACAGCGAGTCCATTGGTATTTTATTGATTTTGTTATGATGATGGGTGGCCCGTATAGTTCAACTCTAAAATGCAAATATGTCCCTACACGCATTTTCCCTCTGATTTAAGCAATTTTCCTCCTCCACAGACTGTTCTAAGTCTAGCGCTCTCTGTAGGTGAAACATAATATCGCACTTTAAGTTTGGATTCAATTCCAGAATACCGGATATCCCAAGTGCCCACATGTTGAAACTGACTTGCAGGAAACTATCAAATGTGTCAAGAAAACAAAAGATTTGTTACTCAGCTGATCAATGACTTGTTGTGAGTCGACTATGGAATCAAGCCGTTTAGTTGTCATATTTGCCGGCAAAGATAATCGGTACCACCAGACTTTTTTGGACCCTCTAAAGACATTTTCCACTTCAAAGAGGGTCCCGCTGGTATTAAAAACACGCGTTTGGAGGTCCTCATCCCATTTTTGATTCTCTGACTCGCCGACTTTTTTTTTTTTTTTTTTTAATCAGATGCTCCAAGCAATGTTGTGTTGTCAATGACACCACCGGCAGACATCATTAATGGAAGCTCTGTGACTCTCAGCTGTAGAGGTGATGCCAACCCACCCCTTCCACCAAGTGGCTATAGCCTGTATAAGGGCAAGCAATTGATAAGTTCCGGACCAAGTCACACCATCTCTCTTCTTCAGCCCAGCCACAGTGGACTGTATCACTGTCAGGCCTCAAACAATATCAGCGTGAGAGGCATCCCATTTGTGAAATCGACTGAGCTCAATCTGGATGTGCAGTGTATGTATCCTCTGCCGTTCATGTCATGTACCGTAATTTTGAGACTTCCGGTACCTTATACTCATGTATTCTGTTTTTTCTTTGTACCCGTGAATCATATGCTCCCCAACTTGCGGGCATCCCTGCGCAAAAAATCACAAATTACACACAAAGTAATTTGATGGATTGTGATTTCATGCATTTGGACACATATTTTGTAATGTACAGCGAAGTTCTCTTTCCTTGCTAACAGTCTCGTTGTCCTCTCGCTGGATCACATACGTGATCTCACAAAACAGAAGAACAGCAAAATGTGCCAAACAGCCGCCAATGTTTAATGAATGGTGAGAGCACTGTGAAATATCATGTGGAAGAAAAATAAATAAAATACTTTCCTGTGGGCCAGGTGTCCAAAAACTTTTGTCCACATATAAATATTTTTTAAGAAGTGTTATGTTAGACTTTCACACATTTTTTTCACATCCCTCATATTCCTCATTCAGTATTTAGAGAGATAGTCAAAGGTTGTGAATTACTTTTCATGACAGCGGATTATCGATGACATTTTTGTTGTTGTTGTTGACATTTTTGTATACAAATGAGTTGTTTCACAGGAGCCTGTCACATTTTTCGTCAAACACCAGACTTAACTTTTTCATATCGTCCACCATCTTGGTTTTCACAGATCTGCCAAGTGTTGCTGATGGCAATAGTGTCAATGTGATGTGCAGCGGCAGAGCCAACCCTGTCAACCACAGCTATGTGTGGTACAAGTGGACCAGCTCCAGCTCCCTGCTCCAAGTGGGCTCGGGACAACTTCTGTTCCTTTCCTCCATGGAAACGCCCCACACTGGAATCTACCTCTGCCAGGCCTCGAGCCAACTTGAAGTCATCAACTCGACGAAAATCCTTCTTGCAATGGAGAAACAGTCTTCTCATGGTTTGTGTTACTTCCCCTGTCACATTTGGTTAAAAAAAAAGTGACCTCACAGTGCACAGGTTCCGGGTTCAATTCCAGCTCCGACCTCCCTATGTGGAGTTGTCATGTTCTCCCCGGGCCTGTGTGGGTTTTCTCCGGGTACTTCACTACAGTGGCAGAGAAAAACACTTCAATCCTCATTCAAGCCATTTTCCATTTTTTCTCAATCACTCTGACTTGGTAAAATGACATGGAAGGGTTTGTTTACTAATGCCGTTATTGATAAAAAAAACTCCATATTTTGCCACTCGGGGTTACAGTATGCGTGACATGATGCTGGAACATCCTTTTCAATGCTCAGTAGTCCACCCACCTACCCATTTATATTCTGTCTACAGGTCACCTGTCTGTCCCAATACTTGGTGGACTTGGAGCCTGTATTTTTGCTATACTTGTTGGAGCTCTTCTTTTCCTCTGGTAGGTTACTGATTTCATGGATCTATCGTGTGACTCAACGGTTACATGAGGATATTTGACATCTCAGCAAATACGGGTATTTTTGCACTTCCCCTAAATGCTTGTAAGTCGATGTAATTCAAGTGTTGCACAACTTCATGGAACACTATTGCCTAACCAGGGTTTTTTTTTCCTTCAATTTTCCATATTGAAGCGGTAGGGCCCTAAGCGAAAAATTTCAGGCACTCCAAATCTCTGGCAGCGCGTCTGTGCCCAACACGGGTTTGTGCTTGAAGAGATTTAAAACAGTGTATGACATGAAATATCGACAACATGACCTAGATATTGCAATATTGTTTTGCATGAATGCCCAACTCTGGTCCTTGAGAGCCTCGATGCAGCCAATTTTAGATGCCTCCCTCTTCCAACACACCACATTTAAATGATCATTTTCGTTATCAGTCTTCTGCAAAGCTTGCCCATGAGATGTTCATTTGAATCAGGTGCGTTGGAGGAGGAAGACATTGAAAACAGGCTGGATAGGGAGGGACTCTCGAGTACCGGACTTAAGCACCCTTGCTGCATCGTGTAAATGTAAAAAAAAAATGTTCACGTGGCGAAGAGACACACATTTGTCAAAGAAAGATTTTTTTTCCAAACTCAATGTTGTACAAAATGCTGTTATTCATAATATTTAATTTCATTTTGTCCCCCTTCCCTGTGTTAGGAAGAAACAGAGGAAGACAGAAAAAAAGGTTTGTATCTTCCATCCATCTGTTTCATTTCACTCATCTGCATCTGATCAGACTTTTCCGGCCTTGGCCACCACTCCTAGTTCTACTGCAGATGCATTTCCTGGCCAGCTGTGAGATAGAAGCTTTTTTTATGTGAAAACCCCCATAGCAGATAAGCCAGATTGTTTACACAAAAGCTTGTCTATAAGGCATATTACTGCAACTGCGGTTTTACATAAGCATCCGGATTATTCTGATGCTGATGCGTGGCATTGGCACCAAGGGCTGGTCCTGGTGATGTTGGATGTTGGACGCAGTGGGTTGGTGTATATCAGCGCTTGTCTGGGCCCTCACAGCCACGAGTAGCCATCCGCCCCACCCCTCATCAACGAATGTTTCAGTGTTTGACGGCGGGACCCCGTCGCCGACTTTGTTAGTTTTTGAGACCCATCGACGACAACTTGACAGGATGATGGCTGTACCTACTCATTCCCCCAAAATACCACCACCTGCTGTACTCCAAGGCTGAATTTTGGTCCCAGCACGAGCCTGGTTGGTTGGGAAATGTCACACCTGTGACTGACCGTCCCTGACTCTGTTCATAATTTATAGATATACTTTTGTGGTCTCAATATTACATGGCTGCTTTTTGCAGATGTTGTGGTAATGTTGGCTTCTTCAAGCCATGATCTTCAACTCTTATTAATGCGGTTCGCAGCCAGAGTGGTAGGGATGAAAATCAGCACCTCCACCGAGGATGAGATGCCGTTCCAAGTGGAGGGGTTCAAGTATCTTGGGGTCTTGTTCACGAGTGAAGGGAGGATGGAGCGTGAGATCGACAGTGCAGCATCTGCAATGATGCATACTCTGTCTGTCGTGGAGAAAAGGGAGCTGAGTCATAAGGGAAACTTCTTGATTTATTGGTCTTTTTACATTCCTACTCTCATCTATGGTCGCAATATGTGGGTAGTGACTGAAAGAATTTATCATAAATAAAAGCAGCTGAAATTCGTTCCCTCCGCAGGGTGTCCGGTGGTTAGGAAAATGGGTGTCTGGGCTTTCCTAGTTAGTTTGCTGGTCCCACGACTCGACTTCAGATAAGCGAAGAAGAATGAATGACTATATCGAGAATTTTTTTTTTTAGCTCTCTGAAAATTGTACACTGGATTTTTTTTTAACTGTGGTTGGATTTTCTGAAAAATAATGACAAATATAGTTTAGAATATCAAATAAAATGCTTGAGGGACTTAACTGGGCCTACACACATTTCTGATGATGCCATGCAGAACCTTGCCCGGTGTGGTGCCATCCCAGTTGGTTCTTTGAAATATTCCAAGAACATAAATACTATATACTGTACAGTAGTTTTGTTTTCATTTCTTGCACAAAAACTAACCACTCATTAATAATGATTATTGATCATTCAGGTGCGGTTTCCTTCCGAACAAGTCAGCTCTGCCTCCACTGAAGCTCAGTCCAACAGTGTTTATGCCAACGTTGACAAATATATGCCATCTCCTCAAGTTCCACCACGACATTACTCAAAAAAACAACACGCCAATGTGATGCACCTGTATGGACATGTGAATACCCGACGGCAACGCTCCCACCCTCAGTCAGATAGCTCGTCCATTTCCAATTATGATGAGGTTACCTACTCAACGGTCACCATTCAAGATAAAAAATCTCATTTTGATGCAAACAGATCACAAGAATCCAGGTAGGTTTATTGGCCAAACACATCATATTGATGCAGAGTTACATGTAGTGAACGTCGATGGATAGGGGGGTGTTCGATCAGAACTGTACTCATTCATGCTTTTGTTTTTCATCCATAGGCTCAAAATGGGACAGACTGCCGACTCAGTAATCTATAGCACCGTGGCTAATTCTAGCTGAGTATACTTGGTGGCATTTTCTGTCTTTGTGAGGTTCAAGTGGTATGTCCGTGCATTAGCTGCAAATAAATAAAGAAATAAATAAATATTCATGTAATTCGGTTTTATTTTTTAAAAATCTCATTAAAGAGAATGTTATACTGATGCTGTGTCCTGTATTGCATCTTTAATCAAGGATCTTGTTATTTTTGTACAAAAAGAACCAGGAGGTGACAAAACTACACTCTGTACAGGTACTGTACTTCAATTTTAGTATAAAACACAGATACGTGTGTAAAACGACTCTGGGAAAAAAAATAGAACTACTGAATATACATGTAATGAAAAAATTCAAAAACAGAGACATTCAATCAAATCCCCGGATTATATTTGTAGAATGATTTTTAATTTTTTTTGAACTTTTCTTTTAAGAATCTTTATTGAACAAGTCAAGATACAATTCTCAGTAAACAGAAAACAAAACGAACACGTTATTAATACATACACATATTACAAACATTCAAACAAAAAAAAGAAGCCAGGGGATTTTTAAACAAAAATTTCAAATAAAGAGCATATTATAGAATGAAATGAGCTGTGCGTTTGGCGCTACAGTGACGTCATCGCCGAGTTTGTTTCACGTCGTCTTGATTGATTATGGTCGCCACCTGCTGGCTGTAGTTATACAAAACAGGACTGGTTTATATTTATGCTTATGCTAACTTACTGTGAAGACTTCATGATGTCGAATAAAAAAACGATGTTCGCATCTT
Organism: Hippocampus mohnikei; assembly: GCA_026261675.1. NCBI lineage: Eukaryota > Metazoa > Chordata > Actinopteri > Syngnathiformes > Syngnathidae > Hippocampus > Hippocampus mohnikei. The sequence continues at coordinate 16,944,131 of JAKGUB010000557.1, read as the reverse complement.
TGGGCTCACGCTGTCACTCAAGTCAAAGACGGGAAGCGCAACAGAAAGAGAGGCAGGGTTGTAACGGAATTCCCAGGAGCACGCGAAGGAAACCGACAACGAGAGACGACAAAACCCCGGGCCTTCTCAAAGTAAAATTACCGAAGCTAGCCAAACGATCGTTGTCCAATGATATGAAGAGACAGGAGGCACCCAAAAGAAACGTGTTCACGCAGCCCAAAGGTAAAACAAAACAAAACAAAACAAAACAAAACAAAACAACAACAACAACAAAATCATACGTAGCCATCTGACTACATAACCTGTGTACCCAGTTTCAGGTTTGCTAGCAGTCATTTAACAAGTCCCAGAATGATTTCCCCGCTGTTGAGCAAAGGTGGTCAATGAAGACATAAAGAGGAAAACATGTTTTTTTTTTCTTTACCAAAATATAATGTTTGTATCTGGTTTCCGGGCAATTTCGAAAAATTATTGCTGCCACACACACACCCAAGAATGTCATGAAAGTGATTAATGTCACGTTTTAATCTGATACATTTCACAAAAACAAATGAAACTTATCACGTTAAATCATGATAAATTTGACTCGCACATTCGGCAAAGCATATAAGACTGTCTTTTATATTAAGAAAAAAAACTTAACTCCCTTTCTATCTGATTCCTGTACTCTATTAAATAAAGTTTGTCTAAAAAAAATGCAATTCACCGGTTCAGGTCATTAGTGGTGTGCTTTTTTGTGTCTTATAAATTATAAACCAAAATTACTAGATACACTGCTCTTCCACAAGGAAAAAAGGCCAAGTGTTGGGTGGTTGTTGTTCACTGAGTCAGCAGTACATTAAAAGCCTAGCCAATGTCTTCTTTACAGGGTTACAGTGAGAAAAGTAAGCATGCACCACAATGACATTTATCTTTTGTTTTGTTAGTTGCTGAAATGGATTGCAAACATGTTGAAGATCCTTTCTTCTTCTCCCAGGGATCCCAAAGCAAAGCATCCAGTGACAAAGAAAAGGTTCTTTTTTGAAACATAATATGTGTGTTCATAATGACAGAATGTTTTATGATGAGCAATCCTCCAATATGTTGAGTTGTGCCAACTCAGCAGGTGGTGGGCCGTGGCCGTGAATCTGATTTAGTTTTTGAGAAAAATGATCAAAGTTGAATCTATTAAGTTTTAAGGGTTATTTTAAAGTTAATGGGTTGGAATGAGTGTGCTCACCAGCATTAGCATTTTGTCACATTAAATCAGTCATGTGAAGCTCTGTCTTGCTCAACAATTAAGAACATGCTGTATTATTTAAATAATAGTACTGCTATCATGTGGTACAATAATGGTTCGTTTCATATTATATTTGTGTGAACAGTATATATATTTTTTGTTTGTTGAAGCAGATATCTCCACGAACAGAATAATAAAGAACTTATGACTATTTTTGCTCTTTGGACAGGCAAGGCTATCTGTTCTCAAGACCATTTCTAGGATGGTGGAGGAGAACCAGCTCATCAGGAAGCGTCTGGCCTACCTCAAACAAAGTGTTTGATGCTAGACAGTCAGACATCACTGTCATAGTGCACTTACCAGTAGTTTCTGAAGCATAGGTTGTTTCACAGTTCACGGTTGAGTGTTTTTCCTCCATGTTTCTTTTGGGTTATTTTTTGGAAACCAATGTAAAAATAGTCTGCTTAATGTATTTTTAAAAACAAAAGTGGAAAATGTAACTGTTTCTAAAATTTTACAATTGTCGCTATTTTAAAATGTAATAAAATTAATATAAAGTTACCTTTGAAAATGTTATTTGTGTTTCAGAAAGAGAACGTAGGGATCGGAAAATGGTGGAAAGATCTGTGAGTAAAAGTTTTTCATGATTAATTCGAGATGCATTGGCTCTTCGCTGGTGGCAGCTGGGGTCTCTGGGCTTGTGAGGGCCTCGGCCACCATGCAAGGAGAGCAGGGCTGGATGCAGAAGGCATGGAAAAAAGCTTGACGTTCTGACACTCCAAATTTAGATAATGGGAGACATCAGGCCATGCCGAACCCGATACGACAAAATAAATAAAGATTACAACATAAATGACTATGCAGTAGCATGTGACAACCTCAAGAATCCAACCCAAAACACAGTGACAAAAAAATCCCAGCAGAAGCAGTACTACACCTCATGCTGTGAGACCACAAAGGGGTTACCAACACACAAAACGCCGCCTGGCGATCACAAACAAAGCCGTTACAGCCACAAGAGGGCGGAAAAGAGTTGTTCCAATCCTCCTAGGGATGGAAAAAAAATACAGAAAAATTGACGAAGAGAAAGCACAGCTTTGATCCGCAGGAAACAGCGGAACCGGGTGACATGCGAGCAAACACGCAAGACGGTTCTGAGAACTTTCTTCCAGGTGTCAAAGGCTCTTATACATGCCCGGCGTCACCCGGAGGTCACGGATGACATTTGTTGGTATGGAGTCAAAGGTTCGATTGGAATACCTGTGTTTTTGTTTTTTGGTTGTGTTTTTTTTGTTGTCCATTGGTAAGCAGAATGCTGCATCTTTCATAACAAGCAGAACAAAAGAAAGGAATACATCACCGCAGGGCACTTGATGTACTTTGGAAGTGATTGCGTTAAGACGGTTTTAAATTCTGGCAAGGCAAAGCGGAACATTGTCAGGGGTTTATTTGAAGTCAGAGGGAACGTCTGACAAGAGGGAGCAAAGGAGTCGCATCCTGTGATGTAGACTTAAGTCCAAATCATCTGTCATTGTACACATGCTCAGAGTAGCACGTTTTTTTTTCTGATCACAGCTCTTTAAGCCTGTTGTTAAATCCCTGTTTAATTCGCCAACTTTTACTCCTTCAGAACTGACGAGGCAATGATTTCCCAGCGTGACCGGGGTCTCATCTCCTCATGGAAACTGAGCTAATTAATCAAAAGGCTGCCACAGTGGTGTCATTGTTCTCGACAAATACCGTGGGGCCTTTTCACAAAAGCAATCGCAAGTGAGAAAGAAAAAGCAAACAAACGCAAAGGCTGCTTTTGTGTATTTAAAAGGCTCCTGTTGTAAAGAGCACAGTTGATATCAAAATATTACAAGAAATTGTGCAATACAACTTTGAGTGGGACCAAATCTAGAGCTTTATGGTGTTTTCCACAGAAAATTTGGGTTATTGGCATGATAAAATGTAATGTACAGCTAAACCATATAAATTAAAAGAGAGGTTGTTTCCAATTTTTTTCCCCTGAAATTCATTATTTGTATGATGTTCTGGTTTATGGCAAGACTCAATTTATGGCACCATGCATTTTATGTGTTGAATGTAACTCAAGAAAAGGAAATTGACTTTCATTTTCAATGTGTTTCCTCATGGTAGTCCCAATGCTGGGAAGTGTGTTAGGTCCTCCCGTTGTGATGTCATCCTGCACAGTGGTCCCAACCATCGGACAGGCCGCATACGAAAAAATTTACAGGACCTCCAGATTATTATCTTTAAAACATTTTTTATTTTTATCCAAGGCTAAAAAATATTTCACTTTGAAAAGTGAACAGATTCTCTCTGTTGCATCTGTCTATGACCGACTCTGTCACGTAATGCCATTAAACCCACAAGCTAGCAAAATTAATGAAAAGCAGACATATCTGGAAAAGCCCCAGTGATGTGACAGCCTACGACCAAGAAGACAAAGAAAATTGCATTTCACAGACAATAACAGGAGACCGATTTGAAATATGGATTTGCGGCAACAGGTGATTCCCATGCACAAAGCCCGCTCTGCACAATGTGCAGCCAGCGACTCTTGATTTAATAATATAGTAAACCTTCAGAGTGTTAAAACCAGTATAAAAGAAATATATTTAAAAAAGATAAAAAGTTCCCCTTTCTGCCCTTGCTGAATTCAGAACTTTTTTGTCCTCTGATTGGTTGGTCAGAACAAAACTTCTTACAGATAATAATAATAATAATAATAATAATAATAATAAAAATAATAACACCTAACACAATAGCAATCCACACAAATGATTGCATTTAATAAGCGGCATCCCATGTCAGTATGATTTTATTCATGTTTTGTCAGGTTATTTGAAAATTAAGCTCCAAATGAGGTAAGTGACATATTGTGGGCTGTTATATTGTACAAGATTAAAAAGTAATAGTTTCCATAATTGTGATACAATAGTGGTTGTAATAAGAGGCGAAGAGACACTATTGAAAGCCGCCGTATCAAATGCCAAGCACTAATATCAATGGATAATTTAGGACTTTGGTTAGAAACTTTGTGTTAATGCGACACTTGTGTTGACAAACCCCATTAGTTGCATGACAAGTTCAGCTATTTCCACAATAACATGCTTCTTTACTGCATTCAACAGTTTGCAAACATGATCTATTTTATTGCCAGCAATAAAATGCATGCCAATGTGTTCTCTTCATTGTGCCTTCACGACATTAATCTGTCCCCAGACCAGCCTTCACGAACCAGTTTTCACAATCTAATGGGAATGTGAGGGAAACAGAATTTTAAAATGATCACCCTAGCCCACTATTTAATAATTAAATTGACTGTAATGGTGGCACTGAGTGCGGTGGTAATTGGTGGAATGTTTTATTTAAGAAAAACCACATGATAGATCCATCTATTATAGATCTCCAAGACATAAATGAAGCGATAGAGCTCAGCAATAACACTTAATCTCGAGTAAACACAAACACTCTAAAGGACAGAAAAAAAGAACAAAAAAATCTGCAGTTAGTGAATCAACACATACTTTTCACTTTAAATGATGACGTCCATTACAGAAAATGGAACAAACCCAATTCCAGTGAAGTTGGGACGTTGTGTTAAACATAAAATAAGAATAGAATCCAATGATTTGCAAATCATGTTCAACCTATATTTAATTGAATACACCTGAAAGATGAGATAATTCATGTTCAAACTGATAAACTAACAATGATCCCAGCGTAAAGTGCACTGTGAAAAAGTAACAGGAGTTGTCAGTCATACTGCTGAGGCAATATAAGATGGCTGCCCTATGGCTTCACCCACAGGGAGGCTTTTGATATTTCTTTCTGTGGACAAATGCGTCGTCGTGACTAAACTAAGGACCCAAGCTTGCCCAGTGTGGGAGCCAAGAAGGCAAATCAGGACAAACTACTTTGACAGCTAGCTCCCACACCAGGCGAAGGGAATAGGGCAGCGTGCCTAGTGAACTGTCGTTGCAAGAACAATCATGTACCTGTGTGCTGTGTTGATTATTGCAAGTACACTCGTGGCAAACACCGAAGGGAGATGGTGTGGCAGTGCCAATTATGTTCAGACATCTTCCATGATTCCAAAATGCAGAAGAGCTTTGTTCTTCTTAGTGCCAGTCTTACTGAAATAACAGTTTTCTGGATGCTGAACCCTGCCCACCACCTCCAATTTTTTTGGTTTACTTACATAAATTCATATTTGGTTGTGATTATTGTTTTGGAGCGATTTGTTGTTGTATCACCATCGTGTGGCAGAAAAAAAAAAGTTAAAATCTTAATCTTTTCTCTCTTTCTCTCTAGCTCAGGGGTGTCAAATTTACGGCCCGCAATGGGGTTTAATCCGCCCGCGAGATGATTATGTAAAACAGTACAGTAATCCCTCTTTTTTCGCGGTTTCGACCAAAACCACCCGCGATAAAAGAAAATCCGTGAAGTAGCGACCAATTAACATATATATTTTTAAAAAATTGCCCCACGTGGGCCTTTGCGCTTGAGCAGAGCGCACTAACACACACACACAGACACAGACACACAGACACAGACACAGACACACACACAGACAGACAGACAGACACACACACACACACACAGACACACACACACACACACACACACACACACACACAGACAGACACACAGACAAACACACACTCAGACAGACACACACACACACACACACACACACACACACACACACACACACACACACACACACACACAAACACACACACAGACAGACACACAGACAAACACACACACAGACACACACACACACACACACACACACACACACACACACACACACACACACACACACACACACACACAGACAAACACACACACAGACAGACACACAGACAAACACACACACAGACAGACACACACACACACACACACACACACACACACACACACACACACACACACACACACACGGGCCAGCGATCCCTCCGGTGTGTAGCAGACGTGTTTATGATTAGGCGTAGAAAAGAAAGTAGTGTGTTTCCGGTAACCCGACCGACCGAGAATTTCTACCTCGAACAAAAACTTTACGGTCGGCATTTTTTTCAAACCTTTTACATTTTTGTGTAATAATAATAATACATTTCATTTCATAAGCGCCTTTCAAAACACTTAAGGACGCTTTACAATCAAAACAAGAACAATAAAACCCGTGGAGATGTCCTGGAGGTGAGAGAGAGAGAGAGAGAGACTCCTCCGGGTTGAGTGACCGCTGGCGCGTTTGGCTGCCGCTGCTCAACCCGTGTTGTTTTGTATTGTTTTGTGTTTTTTGTTATTGTAAAGTGTCCTTGGGTGTCTTGAAAGGCGCTTATAAATAAAGAGTATTATTATTATTAAAACCACAGACAAAATTATAAATAATAAAAGGAAAGATTAATTTAGAGCGTTTACATCGGTGCAAACTCTCGCGATATTCGTCGGCGAGCCCAACGGCTTCAATAAAGGTCTCGAAGGATTCCAACCAGCGGGGCCACGGGACAGGCGGCTCGCCAAGCAGGGCGAGGAACGGAGGAAGAGGCGAGAGTGGAAGCTCCATCTTCGTTGCCATTGTTGTGTTTAATAAAACGCGGGGAGTCTGGCTCTGTGCTCACTGCCGTTTATTGTCAGTACTGTAGTTACCTTTTCATATGAACACTTTTACGGCCGTGACGTCACGCCGTCGTAAACTGACCCTGTGGCTGTGGTTATAACATGCCACAAATAATAATATTAATACATTTCATTTATAAGCGCCTTTCAAAACACTCAAGGACGCTTTACAATCAAAACAAGAACAATAAAACCACAGACAAAATTATAAATAATAAAAGGAAAGATGAATTTAGGGCGTTCACATCGGTGCAAACTCTCGCGATATTCACGTTGAGCGTGCGCGTGGTTTGCCCTGTCGTCTGTCAACAACATTGAATCGTGGCGGCGGCCACGATCTCCGACAACAGTTTAAACCGCGTTTTGTGTGTCGCAGTCGCATGCTCGCACCATAATCTTAAGAAAATAGCATCCAATCGAAAAGATTCAGCGAACTATTTGACGAACACCACGGGCCGTCTAGGACGCGGGACGCAGAGGTAACGAGACACCCGGCCGGGGGGTACCCAACTCTCTCGCCGCCAAAGGCGGCGAGCAGGGGTTTCAATAGCAGTAAAAATGTCTCCTTGTTTTATGTTTTATATGTATTTTGTTTACATTTTTGATGGGGGGGGGCAAAAAAAAAGATTTCAAAAAAAAACATTGTCGGACCTACCGACCCTATGCTGAAATTTCATGTTACCGGAAACACACTATTTATTTTTCTACGCCTTAGTCAATTAAGGTTGTTTAGACAATTAAGGATGGAGAGACCTGCTTTTGTTCTTTTTAGTCTCTCTCTCTCTCTCTCTCTCTCTCTCTTTCTGTCTCTCTCTTTCTCTCAGCAACACACATACACTCACCTCCACGTGGACCTTCCGCGCTTGAGCAGAGTGCGCACACACTAGCACGCATAGTAAGCAACACTTGGACACTGATTTTGCGGACCCCAAAAATAACTAAATATATATATATATATATATATATATATATATATATATATATATATATATATATATATATATATATATATATATATATATATATATATATATATATATATATATATATATATATGAATGTTTGAAAAATCCGCGATGAACCGAAGCGCGATAAACGAACCACGAAATAGCGAGGGATCACTTTATTGTCAAACATACGGCCCGCGGGCCGGAACCAGCTTGCAAGGAGGTTCAATCAGGCCTGCAGGATAATTTAAAAGTGATAAAAAATGCATAAAAGACACAGAATTAATATTTTTTATAAGGTGCAATTAATTGAGTATTCCGCTAGGGGACACTGTTTTGATCAGATAAGAAGACAACAGCAGCCTCAGTCTGTCACTGAGACAGACCCATGACAGCAGACGCTATCAATAGCACTCTCACATTTACACATTTAATAGCACTCTCCTTAGTTTGTAAGGTTTAGGCAGGGAAAACATTTAGATTTTATATGCACGTGTAAATGGTTTAAAACTTTGTTTCTTTATAAATCTCGTTTAATCTCAAAGTGCATTCCTATATTTTTCAATACCAATTACTTGGTAAAGTTTGTACAATCAGTGGGATCAGTTGCAATGCATATATGTGAATGATAAAAGTAAATTGCACATTTGTCAAAGGAAATGTAAGGTGCTTCATGAAATGTTTTGTAAAAGATCTGTTCATTAAATTTCAACATTTTCCTAATGTTCTTGTGCTTCTTTATACCAAAACAAAGGAAAGACATATTGTTTTGGTTATTTCTAGCAAAGTATGGTATCATTTTAATGGTCCGGCCTACTTGACATCTACTGAGGCCGTATGTGGCCCACCATGTGAAATGAGTTTGACACCCCTGCTCTAGCTAGCTAGCTAGATACTGTTAGTGCAGTTTTTTTTGTGTTGAGTAATGTAATGTGGCAATACCACCACTGGGGCAATTGATGATGCCATCAGTAGGTGCGGCCATATTAATAATGAAGTCGGCACAGGTGTGTAGAAACGCTAGTCGGATACCGTTTTCAACCTCACGAATGCACTAACGCACGGACCTAAAAGGACAGATAAGAGAATATAGTGTAGACTACCGCACATGAGCGTGTTGTTTGATTTCAAAGTTTGAAAGACACTAAGGTCTTTTTTTTAACTTGACCTCCCAGCATGACATTTGGACTGAAAAGTCTACAATTAAGATTAACCCTTGACTGTTTGATACCAAAAACACAATTGACAATTTATTTCACCAGTGTATTATTGAAAACTTGCTGAGATAGATAGATAGATAGATAGATAGATAGATAGATAGATAGATAGATAGATAGATAGATAGATAGATAGATAGATAGATAGATAGATAGATAGATAGATAGATAGATAGATAGAGGCATTTTGTACAATTAACCACACTTTTCAGAAAGAGAATCATCTTTCTTAGGAAAGGATGTAAAACACAAGTCCTATGTAGTATGAGCTGCACTTTTATTGCAGGAACAAGCAACTACCATAAAACAAAGGCATGACCTATAGGTGTAGAAAGTCTTTCCGTAAGGGTGCCATTTTGTGGTAGTACCACCAAATGACAGCTGTGCAACAATGTGGAGAGTCATCGAGCAGAGATTAAGTGATTAGCAGTGCAGTACTTACACTACTATGACGGTTGTGCAGATGACGCAGATAATCATTGCACCATTTAATGAGAGCAGGAGTAATTGCAATTCAACTTTGAATGTGCAATTATGCAGGGAGTCCTTAACCGCTTTAATGTGTCTACGGAGTCCAACAAATGGTCTTATTTTGACCCTAAAATGTTAGTTTCCACTGTGACTGCAGCCATGCAGATGTGACTGCAATAATTGTGGAGTGGCTGCAGCCCAGGAACGGGTTTTGACCTGGGCGAGGCCGGCACATATCCGGATCCGAAACATCTGCACAACGAAGTGGGCAGTTGGTGACTGCTTTCCAACTCGATTCAGGTCCGTGTGTGTGACAGCCACCCCGACCGACGTGCCTCAGTGTTACTTTGTTATGGAATTTATAATTGGGCACACAGACACACTACGAGCTAAGTTGCACGCTATGCATACAGCCATATTATAGAGATGAACATATAACATCGTATTTTCCGCGCGATAAGGCGAAACTAAAAGCATTCAATTTTCTCAAAAGCTTGATGGTGCCACTTAAAAGCCAATGTGCCTTATATATGGACCAATATTCTGATTGTTTGGACGTCATGTTTTAAATGTTCTGTAAATCACTTTATTACAGCTGCAGCAGTTGTGAAAGCTCTTTATAAACAAAGGTGTATTGTATTGTATTGTATTGGATTGTATGGTATTCCCTTCAGCGTAGCTCCATCTAGTGGATGTATGATATAACCGCAGCCACTATTGTAGCTTGTATTCTGTGTGTCTTATAAAGCACCAATATATGAAAACAGTTTTCAAATAAGCCATTCATTGAAGGTGCGCCTTATACTCCGATGCACCTTATAGTGCGCAAAATACGGTCCATATATGATGAGCAGAGGTCTTTGACCAACAGCACTGTGAAAGGTGTCTGATTCGCCCCTGGTCAGCATGAGCTTTTCTCGTCTTATGAACTTGTTTTATTTATAGTTTTATACACCCATGCATTTCTTTTACTTCCCAGACATGGGTGCACAATTTCAACTGGCACTGGGCCATGACCCCTTTGTTTACAATCGTGATCAGCTTTTAGCACTACAGGCTAGTGCTACAACAGCATAACCCAACATCCCTCAGGAGCTGAGGAGGAAAAGACAGGGATGGCGGCCCGGAGCAAAATGTTGAGAAAAGAGAAGATGATATCAATCTGTCACTTATCCATGGGGAATGTTCGATTCTTGGTAGCGGAATTGGACAGCTTCCAGCTCTTACGAGCTAACAGGATGGTGCAGAGCGCTTAGAGGAATGGAGAAGGACTTGTTTGTAAAAAAATGGTGTAATCTGTGGCACATCACTATTAAGGAGCAAATTGCAGGAAGGACATTGAGCTTTTAACAGCTAGCATGAGACCTTGTACATCTTAAGGGAGGTCAGTCACGTAATTGCAGTGATGTGAATGCCCTTCCCGCCTTCCCCAACAGCAATGCAGCCTGTGATGTCCTGTGAGCAGACTGCAGACACAGCATCCCAATGCTCTGTTCTTCAAGTCAGGGGATTTTAATCACGTCTCTATTCCTTCCTTTCTGACCTCATTCGTGCAGTATGTGACTTACCCCACAAGAGAAAATAAAACACTCAACCTTTTTCATATCAACACCAAAGATAGATATACTGCATAGCCCCATACCCCGCAGGGCAGAGCCGATCACAACCGCATTTTTATACAACTCTTTATAAACTCCTGGTTGTAAACCCACAGAAAGAAGAAAAAAAAATCTTTGGAGCCACACTGTTCAGAGGTGGTTTGGAAAGGACGCATGTTCAATAGCACTGCATGGAAAGTTTTCAGCAAAGCTCGTTGAGAGGACATAAATCAATTAAGCTGTCTGACCACTGCAATGAACGATTACATCAGCTGCATAGAAAGAGCGTTTTGTCAACAACAAAACCTGGATTACAGCTGATATTAAAGTTCTCCTGAAGGAGAGGAGGGGCGGTTTTGTTTTAGGTAAGGTAAAGCTATGTGTAGCTATGATGTAAATATATTGTTTTAGATATACAGCCCCTTTATATTGAAAAACAGCAATAATAAATAAAGGTAAGTCAGTCAATTATTTTTTTTCAGGATCGTGGGGTGGCGAGTGGTCCTGTATGCCGCATGAATAGATGCACAATACACTGAGCAGCCGAAAAATCACATCTGAAAGCTCCGACTGTGGTACTAAATGTTATGTACTGAACTAAACTTTGCGTCACATTTTAGGAAAGTGTGTTCATTTTTGGGTCTTGGAAATTAAGTAAAAGCTAATGGAAAAATCATTTCAGAATGAGATATTCTTAAAAAAACACTTTGTTACCTTCGTGGGAAGCGAATCAGAATCCCCATTAGAACGCATGTCCATTGAACGAATTGATTAAGTTATGACCCCATCATCTCATGTAACACAGACCCAATGTATGTTTACTTGCCAAATACGGTCACAGAGATTAAAACAACATGCTGCCAATCTAATGCTGGAAGGAAAGGAAAAACACAAATACTGTCATGTTCCTGTATTATTGTCTTCTATGACGTCGCTGAAAATACTAAATACAGTAGTCTTTTTTGTGGTTTGGGACCTATTCTCCCACACCACTAGGTGGCACTGGTGCTTTGAGAACAACCAAAACAAAGAGTGGGTAAGGCAAACGCAAAGAAATCACTGCATCACTGAAGACTAAAAAAAAGAGGGATGTGAAGAGCAAACGACACAGGAAAAAAAGAGATGACAGCTCAAAGGCAGATGAAACAGGAAAACAAGAGCCTTTGTCACACGTATTCGTCGGCTGCATCGCTGCAATGCAAATTAGAAGAGACAAAACTGTGAGACCACCCGTGGAAAGGAAGGCCAATGGACAGGACAGGATTATAGAGCAACAAAATGTACCGAACAGGTGTGCAGGAATGCAAAAGATTATGTTGTTACAATATTCGGACAAATTGCATCCACACATGCCGAAACACGCGCATGCACACACAGACAGACTACGCTGGATTTCCACTTCAAGAACTGCTGTCACAGTGTAATCCCATCTGCTGAAAAGCCTCATCAACTGGCAACCAAATGAATAAATGAAGGCACTCCTGCTTCATTCAGGGCTCTTCTGGGACACTATAGAGGGGAAAAGCTTTGTCTAATAAAATATATAGGATCCCGCGCTGTTTTTTTTCCCTTTAGTTTCACGGTGACCTATTTTGCTTTTATATGCACTGATGTTAAAGTGATGCAATCTCAATCATGTGTCTTTTGGGGATCATGTTACTTCATCCGCTTTCATTCATTTCGGAGGTTGGTCAAAATAGGTTCAAGCCTTGTGTTAAAAAAAATAAATCTGATTGTTATTGATCAACAAGAATTCTCCAGCATTGACTCAAAAATGAATAAAATGTCAGTCATATATTTTGTCAGTCATATATTTTATGCGCATGCCATAGAAAAGGGTGAGGCAAAGCACTTGTTGGAGAAACATGGGGGAATTTTGGGGTCCTGTGATCCTGACAGTGGTAAAAAGCCTCAGCGCCCCAATGTATGGGTCCCACTTGTGGTTCTCCAAGCATGACATTTTGATAAGGACCCTTTCCACTCGATTTAGTTCAACTTACGTCAGCACACAGCATTGGAACTCAACTTGTTGAGAGAAGCTAGACTTTGCTCTTTTGTGTCAGAGTTGCTGTTAAGGCAACAGGGGGTAGCTCTTCACATCAGTACTAACAACCCGATGAATAAAAATGTTTTTTCCCCTCTTATCTTCAGATTCAGAACTGCTTTGGGCTAATGTGCCCAACGGCAACTCAGACTTGACTTTGACTATCCTGGACACCCTTGTCGGGCCGCTAGAAGGTATTATATAGTTTGGGTACTTCAACACCCACGTTATCAGTCCCGGAGATCAACCACACCCTGCAGGAGGTTTGGGGGCTATTGATTCTGAATGCGCTGTGGCTCATCTTTACTGCCAAGACTGCTTGATATGAGCTGTGCCTGTCACCGTGACAACCAGTGAACCCAACAATGGCCACAGGCAAAGGAACACCAGCAGGATCTCCACAAACCCACTGAAACGCCGTCTGTAGAGGCAGAGTTTGGCCTAACAAAGTCGATGAACATAGATTTGCAATTCCATGTTTGATTTTTTCATGTATTAAAGTAATTGTTGCCTTGTTTTCAAATTGTACAGTCAAAGAAATTCAGGTTCCTAAGTCAATATCAATGGATATCCTGTTTTTTCTTTCTGCCTTCCCAAGAATTCTCGTTCGTTATTTTGAAGGTTGTTCTTCGAAAGAATGAATTGGAATAAACTTAATTCAGATAATACTGTCCATCCATCCATCCATCCATCCATCCATCCATCCATCCATCCATCCATCCATCCATCCATCCATCCATCCATCCATCCATCCATCCATCCACCGTCCATCCATCCACCCGTCCATCCATTTTATAATAAGTTGGAGCCTATCCCAGCTGTAATCAAGCAAGAGTACACCCTGAACTGATTGTCAGCCAATCCCAGGGTACACATGGATGAATAAACATTCACAATCACACCTCGGGACAATTTATGGACAGTTTGTTTTTATTACACAGTCAATACCTTGCATTCTTACATCCACTGTAATCCAACAACAACAACAGCAATGCAAAGGTTGAAGTAGATTCATCACATGCTTCTACTCCGCTTTAGTCACGTGAAGCTATTCTCGCAAAGGTCAATTGGGATATCCATAGTCAGTAGTGAAAGCGACATCATAACTGAAAATTTTAATAGTAGAGTTAAGAATCGATCATAAAGTGGGCGCAGAAAAGTTCAAAGCATTTGTGAAAATTGGAAGTTCGACACCCGCTCTCTGACTCTCCCTTTTTCCTGAGGAAAGTCGTTCAAAGTATCCGAGGTGGGGCCCGATGTGGTTGCTGCACTCCACCAGATGTGATGGATGAAAGGATGGGAGTGTGCCGGGTACTCTTGTCAGGCTTCAGGCTGTTACAAGTGGAGCAAAGTGATAGCTATGCCACTACTTGTCAGGCCGGAGTCTTGTCTCGTGATGGGGATGCCATCTGCAAATTTGGTGGGGGAACATCAAGCGAGAGAGTACAGTCCGGGGAGGGAAGTGCAATGAGCTGTTGTGTTTTTGTAAGGTACAAGCATACTAATTCAAGCAAAGTCATCTGAGAGAACTTAACGCCATGCGAAATGTTCTACCACACGCCTGGAAACAGCAATTTTGTCTGAGCTGAGTTTGGTTTCCATTTGGGTTCAAATACACTGAGTTATGGGAGTCACTTGTAAGATGGATGATCTCCGTTCAAATCACCTCTGACAACGCTCTAAGTGCCTTACTTGCCGTTTGTGTTGTTTGGCCTTCTGCTGTCACCACAGAATCTTCTCCATCTTAAAAAATAAAAAAAATAAAAAAGCTTCCAGTGTGAGAGGATTGTCTTCACATAACTTTGCTAAATATTTAGTTTTACTCAAAAACTGCAAATGTTCTTTTTTTTTTGTAAGTGGATTATTTAAAATTTGATGGAGCCCGGGGGGGACATAAAATGTCCTCGGATTCTGGAATGACCCGCATATCTACATTTTTTCATACTGCTATATTGCTGACACTATTTTACCCGCATTTTGGCAACATGCGCTTCCAGGTCATTTCCAACGTGCAGTCAATGTAAACACAGACATTGGAAATGTGCCAGATGAAAATGCATGTATATACCAAGTAAATCCAGCCAGGCTTGTCATCTCCAGAATTGCCATGTATTATTCTGTTCAGGTTTACAGGGAGGCGGGAGGGGGGAGGGGCAGGATTTTATACCAGCTGACTTTGGGAGAGTGAGATAGGGGACATCCTGTACTGGCCGCCTGTCAGTCACAGGATACAATCATTCACACTCGCGTTCACACATATGGACAATCTTTCAAGGCTTCAATTAACCGTCAAGGCATGTTTTAATATGTAGACCATATGAATCATTTGAGCCATAAATACAGCACAAAAGTAGTGCTTTAGTTTTGTTTAGTTCTCCCCATTTGTGTATACTTCAGTGGTTCTGAAGCATAAATTTAACCAAGACAAGAGACTTTAGTAACGTCTGTGAAATAATGTGATACACAATCTTAGCATTTGTTGAACAGGTTCAACAGTACAAATTCTGTGGTCTACATCCACACGTCAGCTATTTGGTGCAGTCGACAGGGTAATTTCACACTATTTACCTCTCAGCTTTTGTTCCGTTACAGAAACTGATTCCATCTGCTTCACTTTCTCCTACTCCAAAAGACTCATGTCAGTGTTGACAACAACAACAACAACAACAACAAAAGCCATCAACAAACAGCAAGCCCTCTGTTTACTGTAGATTAAATTAGATGTTATCTCCAGAGACCTCAGCTATTTTGACACAGCGACAAAGGCTACGAGTGCGTATCAGGGGAGCACATTTTAATAGTTACTTTTGCATCCTTAGATCAAAACAACCGCTGAGTGTTCTTTATATAAGTCGGCGCTCACTCAGTCTTGGGAAAAGTGGAGGAGGATTGCCTATGTGTTACGGTCGAACCTCGTTACAATGTACCTCGAGGGACAGAACAAATCGTTACACGTTATAACGGTAGTCCGCTGTAATCATTTCCAATAAAATGGCCGTCAACTACGATGCATAATACAGTATGAACATTTATACTGTAGATGTAAAAAATGAACACGAAAATCTCAGGCTAGGTACCGTATTTCCCACACTAAAAGGTGCACCTAAAGGTGCACCTAAAAGCCTTCCATTTTCTTAAAAGCTCACAGCTTGCTTTAAAATCCGATGCGCCCTGTGTATGGTCATTACGGTAATATGTCAACCCCAAAATGGCTCCTTGCGAGAGACAACGCAGAGCTCAAACTTAAGGCGATCGGTTTCGCAGTTGAACACGGAAATAGAGCAGGGGCAAGGGAGTTCAACGTTAACGAGTCAATGTTATAACTTGCTGTTGGTTAAGTAAACTGTGTCGCTGCTTGATTAAATACGTTTTACTGACATCTGATCGTCGCTGTATAAATCAGGGTGTATTGTTCGGTTGGCATTTCCTTGACCATAGCTCCATCTAGTGGATACATTGTAGATTGCGTCTTATTATGCTGTGCGTGCAATATGTGAAAAAAATTACAAAATAGGCCATTCATTGAGGGTGTGCCTCATAATCCAGTGTGCCTTTTGGTGTGGAAAATACGGTAGTTGTTTTTTTTTGTGTGCGTGAACAAGGGAATTACCCAAACTCACATGGCACAAAGTACATAGCTCTCGAATTGGTTCCTTACAGTCAGTAACCATCAATGTATGTCAATGATCACAGGAGGTAAACGTTTTGTAATCAGGAGCCATCCTCGACTCACTTGAGAGAAAACTTCTTTGCCTGCAACTCCTTTTTATTGCTGCGGTCAAGTGGATCTCGACAAATATTCATCAAAAGAGCCAAACCCATTCTGCGGTGATTGGGCTTCTTTTCAATTTGTGATACTGCTGCTCATCCTCCTGGCTCCAGTTGACTAAGTAGTGGAAAATTACACTTTTCTTCCGGGGGGTTTTGGAAATTGTGCATAAATTGCACTTTCCTTTGGGATGGGTAAGATCCGAATGTGTATGAGACAGCTGTCAACTTTCAGTTCCCTCGCTTTCATTCTCCTTATTCTCAGTGCTATGCTTCTCTCACCGTCTCACTGTCCAAGCACCTGTCTTTGTTAAGCTATGCGTGTTTGATTGCAGGAATCCAAATGTGTCTCCAGGGTTGAAATGTGCTTGTCAACCGTCGCAGCGGCATCTGGTGTCACAGCAGTGGCTCCCACTGAGAGTGTGTCACTGTGTGTGGTTTCTACATTTGCAAAGAAAGGAGGGATGACCGAGACTGATACTGTTACCTTAATGATTGAAGATTTGTGCATACCAGTGAATTTCTGACCGTTTTAGTTTGACAGCTAAAGTCAATTGCAGAATGCAAATATGTCCATTGTTTCTCCCACTTGTACAACAATTAGGACTACAGGACTCAATATGCTTTTTGGCATCCTCACTTGTTATTGAAGCTTAGACAGTTTTTAGAGCATTATGTAGGTTTATCGTATCACATAGTACTGCGGCTATGTTATTTTTACACTTGTATGGTTTAACAAAGCGCGTCGACCTCACAGTGCAGAGGTCGTGGGTTCGATCCAGGCTCCGACCTTCCTGTGTGAGTGTTTGCATGTTCTCCCCGTGCCTGCGTGGGTTTTCTCTGGGTACTCCGGTTTCCTCCCACATTCCAAAAACATTCCTGGCAGGCTGATTGGACAATTAAAATTTTCCCTAGGTGTGAACGTTAGTGCGGATGGTTGTTTGTCTCTGTGTGCCCTGTGATTGGCTGTCAACCGGTTCAGGGTGTGCCCCGCCTACTGCCCGAAGACGGCTGGGATAGGCTCCAGCACCCCCCGCGACCCTTGTGAGGATAAAGCGGATCGGAAAATGGATGGATGGATGGATGAATGGATGGCTTAACAATAGTAAAACATATTCAGTGATTCAATGAACCTTGGTACAAGAGGAAACAAGAAGATACAAAACCATCCATAATCCATTACTAAAAAATCTGAAAACCTTGCAATCATTATGTCAAAATTTGGATTTTGGATTTTTTCCTGCCATTTAAGACAAATGTTACCTTTACACCTCTTCCAAATGTTCCACACTTGCAGGAACAACAAACGGCACTGCACAAAACTCTGGCATGAGACAGCACCAAGCGGAGTCACATAGGGGCCTGTAGCTTATCCCATTTAACTTAGGGTGAGGCGACATCCACCCTCGACTAATTACCAGTCAATCGAGAGGCTCACACAGAGACATGCAACCATTTAAACTCACATTTGCACCTTCAGGCAGTATGGATCGACTGTCGGTCATTTCCCAGGATAACGGAAAGAATACCTGCAAGGGCAAAAAGACAATAAATCTACACAAACAAGTGGCCAAACCGAGATTTAGATGACAGCCAGCCAGATTAGGTTTGGATTTTGTATACTATTCTTGACCTGTTTTCCCAGCTAAATTACCCCCGGCATCTCTGTAACTCATGAAGAGCAAACCTCCCCCTCAAAAAAAGAAGAAAAAAAACATTAAAAAGAAACCACCTCTGATGGATATGGATTAGTTCATTTGACTTTACTAACTCGCTCTTTCTCATACGTAACATTAGAAGCGGTTGTCTCACATGAGGCGAAAGCGGCAGGTGGTTCAACACCCTGTGTGCACAGATAAAAGCAAAAAGTGTGGGAGGAAGGAAAAGCAGAGGAACATCACAGGCGTGCTGTGTGAGACTTCCAATCCTTTGAAACAGGCATGGCACTATATATTTAGTATCGTTATTTTCTTCCTTTCACTTTTTTCTGGAATGTGTATTTTCCTTCACCTAGGGCAGCATAATTAAAAGAAATATCAATATGATGTTTTGGATATTTTCTGTTGGGTCCTAAAAGTGGGCACACATGAAAACAAGGAACCAAAGAGGAGTACAGTATCTCAACGATTAAATACAATTGAGCTACCCACACCAATATCTGTAAATTTTCTTTGGCCACCTGTAAATCCCCAAGAGTTTCCAACTTTAGAAAGGCAGGCAAGAGAAAGAAAGAGCACACAGGCTGAAAAGAGACAGGTACAAAGTATATTATACATAGAGTGCTCCAGCAAATTGAGGTCTGATAAAGTTTTCTGTCACAGATGACTGGGTAAATGGGCTAGTCTTAATGAATATTTTAATTGAAGTGCGTTTTCTTTTTAACTCTTCAAACTTAGTCATTGTCTAAAAAAAAATAAATATATATACATATATATATATATATATATATATATATATATATATATATATATATATATATATATATATATATATATATATATATATATATATATATATATATATATATATAAGCACTTGTAAAAAAAAAGCCCTCATGTGGTGTTTGCATGCAACCACCATATCCCTGTGCTTGCTTGGATTTACTAAATATTTGGAGTTGGACTCACGACTAAAATCCCGAATTGTGCTAACGTTGGGCGAATGACTTCTGATTGGATTTCATAATTTAATGTTACATCCATCCATTCATTTTCCGAACGGCTTTATCCTCCCAAGGGTCACGGGGCGTGCTGAAACTTATTCCAGCTGTCTTCGGGCAGTAGGCGGGCGACACCCTGAACCGGTTGCAAGCCAATCGCAGGGCACACCGAGACAAACAACCATCCTTGCTCACACTCACACCGAGTGTTCAATCAGCCTTCCATGCATGTTTTTGGAATGTGGGAGGAAACCGGAGTACCCGGGGAAAACTCACGCGGGCACGGGGAGAACATGCAAACTCCACACGGGAAGGCCGGAGCCGAGATCGAACCCATGACCTCTGCACTGTGAGGTTGACGTACTAACTACTCTACCACAGGGCCACCTTCAAAAAATTAATAATACTAACCGAATGATGACATCTTTAGCTTACTTTCAAGGGTAGAGAATAGTTGAAAGGGATGTTTTGTAAATACAAATAGGGCAAAAAAAAAAAGCAAGGAAGGAAATTGAGGTAGTCCCAAGCCAAAGGCAAAAGATGTGTTTAGAATATTACATCACATTGCTTCCCCATCTACTAGCCTTTCTGTGACTCCACTCGGGAGACATGAGCAATTACTTTGGCGTGTTTGTGTATTCAAGACCCCACATGTATATTTCATCAAAGTGAAGTGTCTGGTTATCTGTATGACAGGATAAAGCAAATGCCAAGGAGTTGTTATCAGTAACTTCTATATGTATAAATCATTTTCTCTCGTTGGGAGTTTGTGTTGTATGAAGAAGATCTTTTTCCTCACTCAGAAAAACACGCTTAAAAGGTACCATTTACCGTTCTGAAAAATTGGAGCCAAACTTTAAAAAGTTCTTGTTGATTTCACAAGCAGGGCACCAGGGAAAACATGAATTGATGTTATTTGTGTGTGTATGTGTTCCAGTGTTAATGCTTCTAAGCTTCGACAAATGTGAAACAAACTCCACATTTCATTTATGATAATATCTATAAAATATTACAGTTAATATACTGCAACAAGACAAGACTGTCACAGTGGGAACTGCAATTAAAGTATAAAAATCAGCAATGTAATTTAACATGAACTGTTGGCTATTACATTATGTAAAAAGTAAGGACTGGATATGGGTTGGCAAAAAAAAAAAAAAAAAAAGGTCATGCTATATACCTCCAAAAGTTAAGTCATCAAATAACATGCGCAGATAAACATTTATACTGTTACACTGGGAAAGTTATATAAGCGTACCTTCTTTTTTTGTTTTGTAAAAGACACTATGATCAAATGTGGAGGTAATGAAGGTCGACGCTGCAACTCAACATCAAAGTACAGACATGGCGAGAGTAGGCCACTGATCTCCTGTGAATGTCAGAGCTGCGCTACTGTCAAGGGAAATTGGAGTAGATTAAAAGTGACGGTTCCAAGCTTTAATGGAAGGCATCAGATGATGAAAAGGGCAAAACCAAAGCACAACGCATTGTTGTACAATGTTGTGGAAAGCTTCTTTTCCAAATGACTATATTTGCCCCTTAGAGTGATGGAAAGGTTTTTTGAAACATCTTCTGATGCACTCACACACATCATCGGTGATGTAACCCAGGATCATTTGATGTTTTGGGGAGCCAAACAGCATCCTCCCCAAGGAAAATCAACCGGAGCTGATCAATCCCTGACTTGTGTCTAAGTAGCACTGCGCCATGGTGTGCTCCTTAGCCACAGTAACTTTGAGGCCTTTTCTGCTGCCTCAGTGCTGTGCCTGGTGGCCTGCCTTTTTTGGGCACCTGCAAAGCCCAAGCAAGGCTCAAAATGAGCAGTTTCGCATAAAATGTGTATTTTGCTCCACAAACCACGCCGTTGAAACATAAATCTGTGAATGTGCTTTTGTGACAAAACGCAGAACTGCTATATGTTACAGAATCAGTGATTGAATGGTAACTTGAATTGCCTTTCACATACCGAGATTGTTCCAAATACTATATATATATATATAAAAATAAAAATAAAAAAAGACAGCTGATTGCCTGCTGCTCGCTGCTAGCGTGCTCTGCTCCCCCTCTTTTGATTTTGATTTTCTTTTTTGGGAGGAGGTGCGGGGTTGTCCGGCGGCGCTCCCTGTGTGTGTGTGTGTGTGTGTGTGTGTGTGTGTGTGTGTGTGTGTGTGTGTGTGTGTGTGAGACTGGAGAGGTAGTGCAGTCCCCTTGAGTGTCCCTCATATCCAATCAGGATCGTGTCTGAGCCTTATGTGGTTCTGCAGCATATTACCGTGGAACAGGTCGCTAAACACACTGACATTATGTTAGCTAGCAGCTTGGACGGCTGCGTCTGGTCTGCGCATATCCCATCTTGACGCAATTGCGAAGTGACGTCGTCGTTTACGCGCTTGAAAATGGAGGTGTTCGACCAGAGCTTGTCTGTGATGGGAGAAATTGTTTCAAACTATTAGTAACTTTTTTTTTTTTTTCAATATCGATTCGTTACTTTCATAATAGTGGTAAAACAATCGTGACTATTGTGCGTAATTAGAGATGCATCATCTCTGTCAAATCACGTGACGTTTCCATCGATCTGCACGTCACACTGCTGTAAACTATGAGCCAAGCTATAAAGTACAGCTTTATAGACTCTTGAGAAAACTGGAACCGTTGCATATGATGAACATGCAAACCCTACACAGAAAGATATGAACCGAGATTCAAATTCACAACCATCTGGAACTTTTTTTCTTCAAGGCACCTGTGATAAGCACTGTTCTGTCTGTGTGCAATGGCGGTTTTCACAGCAGCAGTGGGCAGTCCAAGCCATGGGCTGTTTGATCCCTTTTCAAGACATCATGCTGTCTTGAGGCAGGGGATGTTGGAAAGTGTGAGAGGTGTCTGTATGTTGTCATGGGTGAATACTACTCCTTATAGACTCGAAGCCCAATGTTAAGCGTGTGATGCAGGAATTACATTGATATTCAATCAGTTATGACAGAGCAAAATCGATTTCAAAATAACATATAGCCTGACCATTAAATAGATTGTGGATGACACTATAGTTGAGGTAGAAATATAAAAATGTTTAACATAGAAAGCAAAAAAAAAAGTATACACAGGCCAAGAGAATTTCTTGCAAGAGAAACAGGGCTCCTGCATGAGACGGCATGTAGTATCAGCATGTATATGACAGAGAAGCACTTGTAAAATACCTCTTAAAAATGTGCCATATGTTGCACTAGCAAGTGTGATCAAACCATCTGCCCCAACTGTGTGCTGGAAGCCAAAAGAGTTGCTGCAGAGCTGGACTCTGACCGTCCTGTTGATTGCTGGTAGCTGGTCCCACAGATAAGATACCACAACATATTGTTGATGGGCCACAAACACAAACCCAAAGTACCTGTATTTTTTTTTTCAAATGTAAAAATAATCCATCCATCCATTTTTCGAACCGCTTGATCCTCACAAGGGTCACGGGGGGTGCTGGAGCCTAACCCAGCCGTCTTCGGGCAGTAGGCGAGGGACACCCTGAACCGGTTGTCAGCCAATCGCAGGGCACACAGAGACGAACAACCATCCGTGCTCACACTCACACCTAGGGACAATTTAGCGTTCAATCAGTCTGCCATGCATGTTTTTGGAACGTGGAAAGAAACTGGAGTACCCGGAGAAAACCCATGCAGGCCCGAGGAGAACATGCAAACTCCACACAGGGAGGCTGGAGCTGGAATTGAACCTCTGCACTGTGAGGTTGACGCGCTAACCACTGGACTACCGGGCGACCCTTGAGCTATTTAATGGATGCTAAAAACTTTGACACATGGGCATGGAGCTTTTTCACCCAGATGCAAGAAGTTGTAATCTCTCCAAAACGGTTGCTCATTCTTATACTATCGTAGCTGCAGCCGCATATTGGAGTGACTTTTCCCAGCCCGATGTAACAATGTGTGACTTCACCATTTTAACAGGATTCAACTACAGTACTAAGTGTGCCAAAGAGTGGCACCGTTAAGTAAGGCCACAGAAAGTAGAAGGTCACAGAGAAATAATGGCCTCGCTCAAGTCATCAACGGGATCTAATTGTGTCAATCTAACAAGTGAAATGGAACATTCAAATGATCTCACAGTGCAATTTGCAGATGGGTCTACTGACAGCGGCATTGCTTTAATTACCATTTCACACATTGTGAGTGGAATCGTAATGTGAAATTACAAGTGAGTTACTTCTACCTTCTTTCTTCAGTGTAAACCGTCACATTTTGGTGGCCATCATTTCCATCTGATCTTCCTGACTTATTTCTGCCCCAATTTTAGATTCTCAGAGCACGACTGAACTTAATCAGGGAAAAGACGATAACGCAGCCCCAAAGTTTCTTCTTTTCCACCCGAACTCACTTTCATGTATTTTGTCCCCCATTTTTTTTCCAATTACACTTCCATTTCACTTCCACCTCATCCTCATTAGAGGCTGGTGTGACAATGTTTTTGAAAAAGAAACAGAAGAAGAAAAAGAAGAATAAACTTTCCTTTCACCACCTACTTTGATGGTAGAAATGACCTTATCTTGAATGATAGTTCCATATGTGTGATCAAAACAAACAGTCATTTTATATATATATATATATATATATATATATATATATATATATATATATATATATATATATATAACTGCTCCAAGTTATTTTATATATATATATATATATATATATATATATATATATATATATATATATATATATATATATATATATATATATATATATATATATATATATATATATATATATATATATAAAATGACTGTTTGTTTTGATCACACATATGGAACTGGAGCTGTCAAACGATTAAAATATTTAATCTAATTAAAAACTCAACTGTCATAATTAACTCAAATTAACTAAAAATTAATCGTGATTACTCACGCATTTTTTATCGTTTCTGAATTTCCTTTTATATTTTTTGTCCTATTTTCCCCCATTTTAATGCTCTCATCAACATGGAATCATGAATCAGTTTTCTATGTGCAAAATGCAAATACAGTATTTACTGAAATAACAATTTAGATTTTCAATTTTACATGAACATTTTTCACTTGGAGCAGTTATTCACACATTATCTCTCACACAATATTACTGTCCATCGACAACAGTGAAAAAAATATTTTGTCACACAACAGCTGCTTGAACAGCTCTTTTTAGGGAACCAAAACAGCGCAATATAACATTATAAATTGCACATCTAAGGTAAACTAGTACTCAGCCTATAATGGATTTAAGCAATGGTTGCATACTTCGTTTTTCTTAAATTTGCTTTGAACACAGCAGTCAGGCTATGCTGATTCTGTTGATCCTTCTTGCTCGGAAGTCTCTCTACGGCTTTGTGTCAACATCATTTCGGATTCTTGTAATGGAGGCTCTCGCTGGCAATCAGTAATGGAGTTGTTCAGTTAATTCCGTTTTTCACGGCCCCCTGAATAGGGATTGTCGGTCAGCATGGAAGGATCTTTCGTTCTGTACTTTTTTGATCATTTATTGGAGCACTTTGCAGCAGAAGTAGTCGTAGTAGTTGTAACAGAAGTATCAGAAGCAGGTAATAACCTAAACTACACATAAATGCAGTAAAAAATTAATATATCTATCTTTCTGCATCACAATGTAAATATGTATATAATTGACATTAATTAATACCTTTATTTAACAATACGTTTAATAAATAATGTAATCAACCCTGATTTCACTATGTATCATTTTCGTCATCATTATTCATTGTTTTAAACATAAGAAACCATACAACACAAACATATCAAGTCGAATCGAACAAAAGAACTACAAGTCCCAAAAGTCAATCCCGGAAGTGGAGCGCCGGCTTGATTAACCCCAGCTGCAACGCAATTTACTTCGTTTAAACGTCAGATTGCAGATGGACAAACATGACAACTATGCACAAATTAGCTAAATAAAGACACCCCTGTTCTAGCAACATTTTAGCCCACGCTGTTTAAATTGCCGATTGCTTCAGCAACTTTGTTCTTCGTCGTGTCATCCATTTTCTTCGCTTTGAAATGATCCATAGCTGTCTGACTGAAAGGGGCGCGGAGTACTCATGTCAGCTGTGCGCTTGGCCATTAAGTGGTATTTCAGACTCGACGTGCTATGATGATAGCTCAGTTTACGACTGCAAAACATACAGGTAACTTTGGTCTTGTCAGTGGAACAATCTGGCAACTTTTTAAAAGTAAACTTTCCATTCATAAACTATTTAAGTATCCGTTTTGGTGTCTCGCTGCCGTGGCTGGCAAAACAAACGTCGTGGACCTGTGCAGCGCTTGATGTTTTGATTCTGGTTTATTTATAAAGCAACGTAACATCCGCTGTGACGTCTGCGCGTTACTCTCGCGAAAAATTTTTGATCCCGATAAAATTCATTTAAATTAATGCCAATAAAACGCGCTAAACTGACAGATCTTATATATATATATATATATATATATATATATATATATATATATATATATATATATATATATATATATATATATATATATATATATATATATATATATGAAGCGATGATAATTTTTGCTGGTTCATCAATTACGTTTCCCATTGACCCATTGACTGATAACAATAAGGTCGATAATCAGCACTGATCCTTCTGCGCAGGATTTTGTGGTTTATTTAGATGATAGAGTAGCAGGGCTGGCCACCTCCGGTATTTCAGGCCCGTTTTCCTGCACGTTTTAGATGTCTCCTTCCTCCAACACACCAGATTGAATTGATCAGGATCGCTCAAGACCCAGACATTTACCATCTCTCACTGCTATAACACACCTGATTCAACTGATCAGTTCATCTGCAAGCTCTGCAGGCGCCTGATAACGAATCCAGTCACTATTTTGAATTTGTGTCAGCTCAGGAACACATTAAGGTACGTTTTTGGTACACTGTCGGAGTCGCTGCAGGACTGAAATGAGCCTCATAGTGTCACGTTTCGGCTGAACCGAATAAAGTTTGGATCCCAAAAGGGTAGACACCAGACAAGGTCTCCGTAGCAAAAAAAGGTTTAATCTACAAAAATCGCACCGACAAATAGGTAACATAAAGCGCTGGTCAAAACAAGGACCAGAGGGTATGAAAACAAAAGAACAAAAAGCGCTTGCACAAAAGGCAAGGGACAAAAATAAGAACCGAGAAGACTAACCAAAAAACTATGTATCGCATAAACGCAAACGAAAGTCCAATCACAAAACAAAAACCATACTTACAAAACCATTGGTACCGAGAGTTCAAAAAGCGACGAGATCTATTGCAAATAGTCTATGAGCAAGGAAGCAGCAAGGCCAAAACAATACTCCGACAACAGCCGACAGATTGCGGGTCCTTAAATATACAATGCCTTAATGAGAGATTGGCAGCAGGTGTGCAGCCAGAAAGTCCGCTCAGTCTGCCACCTGCTGGCCAGGCCAGGAACGTGAACATGACAGTACCCCCCCCTCAACGGACGTCTCCTGGCGGACCACCCGATTTCGAAGGGTGAGCAGCGTGGAAAGCCTGGAGAAGGGACGGGTCCAAGATCCAGGAGCGGGGACCCACTGCCGATCCTCCGGTCCGTAGCCTTCCCAGTCGACCAGGTACTGGAACCCCTTACCCCTGCGCCGAGAGTCCAAGATTTCCCGCACCGTACACCGGGTCGCCGTCGACAATCCGTGGAGGAGGAGGCGATGTGGGAGGGGAGCCATGGGACTAGTGGCCACTGGTTTCAACAGGGAAACGTGGAAGACAGGGTGAACCTTCATGGTGGGCGGCAGTCTGAGCTTGACGGAGACGGGGCTGATGACCGATTCCACCATGAATGGTCCCGTGAAGCGAGGCCCCAACTTGCGGGAAGTACCAGCCAGTCGCAGATCCTTTGTCGACAGCCACACCTTCTGCCCCACCTGATAGCTAGGTGCTGGACGTCGACGGCGGTCAGCAATCTGCCGGTTCCTCATAGCAGTGCGTGATAGTGCAGCTCTGGTCTCCCTCCACACGCGATGGGCCCGTCGCAGGTGGAGCTGTATGGACGGGAGTTCCACCTGACCCTCCTGGGAAGGAAATAAAGGAGGTTGATAACCATAGGCAGACATAAAAGGAGACCGACCGGTGGCAGACGAGACGAGGGTGTTGTGGGCGTATTCCACCCAAGGCAGGTGAGTCGACCACGAGGAGGGGCGATGGAGACAAACGCAGCGCAGAGCTGCCTCCAAGTCCTGATTCAGGCGTTCCGTTTGGCCGTTGGACTGCGGGTGGTAACCAGAGGACAAACTAGCAGTGGCTCCCATGGCGTGACAGAAACGTTTCCACACTCTGAAACGAATTGAGGACCCGGTCCGACACGATGTCCACCGGAATCCCATGAAGACGGAAGACGTGTTTGATGAGAAGGTCGGCGGTCTCCAGGGCGGATGGCAGCTTGGATAGGGCAACAAAATGAACAGACTTAGAGAAGCGATCAACAATGGTGAGTATGACAGACTTGCCCCTGGAAGGAGGCAGGCCTGTGACAAAGTCCATGGAGATGTGGGACCATGGTCGAGACGGAACCGGTAAAGGTTGCAGCAACCCAGCAGGTGGTTGGTGGGATGCCTTACTGCATGCGCAGGCGGAGCAGGCCTTGATGTAGTCCAGCGTATCCTTCCGAAGCTCCGGCCACCAAAACCGCTGCGAGACGAGCTCTAAGGTCCGGTTCACCCCAGGATGGCAAGCAACCTTTGACGTGTGCCCCACTGCAACACCTCCGAGCGCAGAGGTGGGGGGTACAAAAGCTTCCCTGCAGGACAGTCAGCAGGGACTTGGGTTCCGTTCTGGGCCTCCTGGACCCTTCTTTCGATTGCCCACCTCAGGGCCCCAAAATACAATGGTCGGGAAGAATATTCTGTGGTTCGTCGCTCCTCTCCGCGGGGTCGTGGATACGGGAGAGAGCATCAGGTCGTATGTTCTTGGAGCCAGGGCAATAGGTAAGTGTGAAGTTGAAACGTGTAAGAAGAAGCGCCCACCGGGCTTGGCGTGAGTTTAGTCTCTTCGCAGAGCGAATGTATGCAAGGTTCTTGTGGTCGGTGTACACGGTGAACGGTTCTCTAGTCCCCTCGAGCCAGTGCCTCCATTCCTGTAGAGCCGAAACGACGGCCAGCAGTTCACGATTTCCCACGTCATAGTTGGTTTCTGCTGGACTGAGACGACGAGAGAAGAAGGCGCAAGGGTGGAGTCTCTGGTCAACTGGGGAACGCTGTGACAGTACCGCCCCCACTCCTGTCTCTGAAGCGTCCACCTCTACCACAAAAGGATTTTCTGGGTTAGGATGTTGCAAAACAGGGGGGTTAGTGAAAGCCTTCTTTAACTCGGAAAACGCGTTGTCGGCGTCAGAGTCCCACCTAAAGGGACCTTGACGGAGGTCAACCGGGTTAACGGAAGGGCTCTCTGGCTATAGTTTCTGATGAAACGTCGGTAGAAGTTGGCGAAACCCAAAAAACGTTGCAACTGTTTCCTAGTGGTGGGTGTAGGCCACTCCACCACCGCCTTAGTCTTGGCGGAATCAGCTCTCAGCTGACCCTTCTCAATAACGAAACCAAGAAACGTAACTGATTCGACATGAAACTCGCATTTCTCTGCTTTGACGAAGAGACGATTTTCCAAGAGACGCTGCAAGACGAGTCTGACATGGTGTTGGTGCTCTTGAAGCGTGCGAGAAAAATCAATATGTCATCCAGGTAAACAAAACAAAACACGTTCAATAAATCTCTCAATACGTCATTAATAAGACTCTGAAAAACGGCAGGTGCGTTTGTCAACCCAAAAGGCATGACCAAATACTCAAAATGTCCCAGTGGGGTCTTGAACGCAGTTTTCCATTCATCCCCCTCTCGAATGCGGACCAAATGGTAGGCACTACGTAGATCAAGTTTAGAGAAGATAGTTGCAGATTGGAGGGGGGCAAATGCGGAATCTAATAGCGGAAGTGGATATTTGTTTCTTATGGTGATCTCATTAAGTCCCCGATAGTCTACACAAGGTCGCAGCGACTTGTCTTTCTTTTCTATGAAGAAAACCCGCCCCAAAGGAGATCTCGATGGCCTAATAAGGCCAGCAGATAGCGAGGTGTCGATGTACTCTCTCAATGCTTCTTGTTCCGTGTGGGAAACTTGATACAGGCGAGAACTCGGAAGAGGGGCGTTCGCGAGCAAGTCGATAGCACAATCGTACGGCCGGTGGGGCGGCAAGGACTGAGCGCGGTCTTTACTAAATACTTGTCGCAAATCATGGTAGATGCTCGGGACTTTATCTAGACAAATTGATTCAGGCGGATCATTACGAGGAAGCCCTCTACCCCCCGCAGCAGACTGCAAACAGTGAGCATAACAAAACGGACTCCAATTCTCAATTGCGGGGCGTTCCCAGGTGATAACCGGATTATGTGTCTTTAGCCATGGTAACCCCAGGATTAATGGTACGGATCGGGACCGCATCAGATAAAACTTCCTATATTCGACGTGATTGCCAGATAACCTCAACATTAAAGGGCCTGTGATCTGTTTCACCTCCGCCAGGAGTCGCCCATCAAGATCATGAACCCTCTTGACCTCATTTAACTCCTCCACCGGACAACCCAGTTCGTTAGCCATTTCGGTGTCAATGAAGCAATCGTCCGCCCCCGAATCCACCAATGCCCGAACCGGAAGAGCCCGTGATTGACCATAGATAGTACCGTCCAGCTCTAGTCTCTCAGGAAGTCCCGACCTGGGCTCCTCCGGACCCAAACGTCCTCCTACCAGCTGCAAAGGCTCCCCTTCTGCGACGACAGCCCCGGTGCCGGTGTGATGCTCTGGTCCGGACGACTGCAAGGACTCATGGGAAGCAGGCCGCCCTCCAGCATGTCGGGGCTGGAAACGAACGTGACACCTTTCGCTTCTGCATTCCGTTCTCTTTCCGCATGCGATTGTCCAGTAAGAGGGCCAGGTTGATAAGCTCCTCCAAGGTAGTGCTGTCATCGCGGTAGCCAGTACATCTTTCAAGGACGAATTTAAACCATAACGAAACAATCCACGAAGGGCGTGGTCCCGTAACCACTTCGAGCAGCCAAAATACGAAAGGAAATAGCGTAGTCGGCCACCGATTGCTTTCCTTGCCGATAGTCTAATAACCGACCTTCGGCCTCTCTTCCCTAGCCGGAGGGTGGAAGACCCACGAAACTCTGCCACAAAATCAGGAAGGAAGACCGAAGCCGGGTTGGGCATTGCTCACTTCCAACGCCCATGACGCCGCCCGACCAGTCAACAGACTCATTATAAATGCCACCTTGATTTATCTTTTGCATAGCTGGATGGTTGTTGGTCAAATACCAACGAGCATTGGTGAAGAAATTGCTCACCCAGCCCAGGTTCACCACCATAACGCGATGGGTGTGGAATATTTGGTTCCCGCTCCACGGTCAGGGGAATGGTACTCCTGTGGTAGCGTCTTGCTCCACTCGTGAACCCAAAATCTCGAGCTGATGAGCCAGCAGGAAATTGCTCCCCGGAGTTCCGCGAGAGCTTGTTCCTGCTGACCCACCAGTTGTCCTTGGCTGGTCAAGGCGGACATAATCTTGTTGGTGTCTCACGGGATCCATGTTGGTCGGAGTATTCTGTCACGTTTCGCTGAACCGAATAAAGTTTGGATCCCAAAAGGGTAGACACCAGACAAGGTCTCCGTAGCAAAAAGGTTTAATCTACAAAAATCGCACCGACAAATAGGTAACATAAAGCGCTGGTCAAAACAAGGACCAGAGGGTATGAAAACAAAAGAACAAAAGCGCTTGCACAAAAGGCAAGGGACAAAAATAAGAACCGAGAAGACTAACCAAAAACTATGTATCGCATAAACGCAAACGAAAGTCCAATCACAAAACAAAAACCATACTTACAAAACCATTGGTACCGAGAGTTCAAAAGCGACGAGATCTATTGCAAATAGTCTATGAGCAAGGAAGCAGCAAGGCCAAAACAATACTCCGACAACAGCCGACAGATTGCGGGTCCTTAAATATACAATGCCTTAATGAGAGATTGGCAGCAGGTGTGCAGCCAGAAAGTCCGCTCAGTCTGCCACCTGCTGGCCAGGCCAGGAACGTGAACATGACACATAGGCCGTCATTCCCCCTCCTGTATATCAGGAATTACAATTAACTGAGAACTAAAAAGTTACTCAAAAGTAGTAACTTATTGCTCTACACAGATACGATCATATTGTAAGGAAACATATAACTTTCAAATGTAGTAAGTACAGTAACCTGCCCAACACTAGCATTCGACAGAAACAGCTTTGACAAAAGTGGTGAATGATTTATTGTTGGTGTGCCATTCAGACTCAACATCTGTTCTTTTGGTGTCGGACCTGAGTGCTGCGCGTGATACTGCGAACCGCTGTACATTTTTCAACAGGTTCCAGAATCATTTTGGTATCACTGGTCAGCTTTGGGTCCTGGCTATGAACAAAAACACCTTGCTTCTGAACCTTGCTAAACCTGTGGCAATTGTTATCGGACTGTCAAAATGAAGTCACCCTGTTTTATAATTTTACCCTGTATCTTGATGATTGTATTATTAATTTCAAGATGGAATAGTAAAGCACCTTGGTGTGCTCTTTAATCAGTCCTTTCCATTTGATGTGCATGTAAAAGAGGTAGTAACACGTGGCCTTTTCCACCTCGGAAAAAATGATCAGACCAACCTTTTCAATGTTGAGATTCATGCTTTTGTCACATCAAGCTAGGTTATTGCTATGTTCTGTTATCATGTTTGTCCCCCTGCCCCCTAAAAAAACCTTTGAGGTCTGTGGTACCTTGTATTTCAATCAACGGGGTACCTCTGTATTACAGTTGTATTGGCATCTAGACAATTAGACAAGAGTTGAAGCTGCTGCAGCTAACCAATAACAATTGTGAATATTCTACAAGCCTTTTCCTTCTGAGCACCGACACTGTGGAATGGTCATCCAGGATATCAGGACCTGGATACAATATGTTTTTTTTTTTTTTTTTTGGTCTTGAATTTACTCTTACTGATCTGAGTCCAGGCAGCCATAGCAAGTACCGGTACACAAAGGAAAGAAAGACCTTTCCTATTTACCCCAAACAAATATGTCAAATGTTTTTGCTTGAGAGTAATTATTTGTAAAATGCATGTTGAAACCAAACACAGACCACGGAGCCTTTTAACTGTATGTGTGATTGATGATGTTTTTTTCCCCGTGACAATTCACTATAGTCTCTGTTTTAAACGCTGCTTTCTGCTATGAGTTGTTTAAAATTAAATATAACTTGTCAGAGCCACCCCTCCCGAAATGCAGAACACGCACTGCCTCAACCTCCACAGGGGGCCCCCATTTTGGCTCATATTTGCAGTGGATGCACAACTGATGCGTATTATACTGCACGCACGCAGCATGTAGAGCACTTAAAGGATCTCTTCGTCTCTCGGCACCCGCAGGCGAGCGATTTATGTGGTAGTCCTCTTACCAGCTGGAGACAAAGTTTTGAAATTATGCATTTGGTCAAATCATTCTGAATAATCCCCTCCATGAGCCGTCACCTTTTTGTGGTGGAGGTGTTTGAGTGTCCCAATGATCCGAGGAGCTAAGTTGTCTGAGGTGTTTTGATTCTGGCAGGGTCACCAATGGCAAACAGATCCAAGGTGAGGGATCAGACCAAGGAAGGCTCAGATACCCCTTATGATAAATAAGAAAAAATGATTCCGTTTTCCTTAGCCTGGGTGCGGGTTATTGTGGCGCTCCCTTGGAGCCAGGCATGGAGATGGCGCTCAAACATGAGCGTCTGTTGGCCGGGCCTGAACCCGTGGGGCCCGGCTGGGCTCAGATTGAAAGGACAACGTGGGTCGTGTGTCGTGAGCTGGACGGCGGGCAATGGCGGAACCTTGGCAGTCAGATCCCCGGCTATAGAAGCTGGCTCTCGGGACGTGGAATGTCACCTCTCTGGCGTCGGCTCATTACACATTGCAAAGCTCTGACTCACCATTATGAGTTGTAATCTTGGGTTGGATGGCCTCCTTTGGCCCGCAGGCTCATTCACTGGCGCAACTTTATAAATAAAGCAATTCTGCCACTGCTTTCCACATATCTTTGTGTTTTTATCAGGCAGGAGAGTACATGGTAGTATTAATTTAATTCTCAGGACCTTTTTTTCCTTTCTGTCCCAAACATCCGGACAGGAATTGGGAGAAAAGCTCTTGTGACTTTGCACCCGCAACCTGGAATCTCTTACAGAATGACTTGAAACTCAAGGAACCGGTGTCCTTAAATGTTTCTAAATCTAAATTGAAAGAGATGGAAACAGCTTCCTTAGACTGTTGTTTTAGCTTGGCAGTTTGAGTTACTGAATGCTTAACCCTAAATATCGTGCTATGTGAACGGTAGGTTGTCTCTCTTTTAATGTCTGAAACTTTGTCTATTTTGCCTATTTCCTGTCTGGGCCCTGTCTCTCTTGGAAAAGAGGTTATTAACCTCAATTGGACCAACCTGGTTAAATAAAGGCTAAACAAACAAATCAAGTGATTCCCAACCAGGGTACCATGGCAGCCCTCTTGTGTGGAGATCATGAGGGTTGCTATGGCAAACTATCCAATGTCAAAATACAGTTGGAAAAATGTTATTTATGAATTTTAAATGTCTTCATCTATCTGTGCTACTTACATGTGGTGACAGGCATAACAATGAAGTGCTTTTCCATCAGATGGCAGAAAATACAATCAATCCGTGTACCCACCTGTTGCGATTAAGTTATGGCATCCCTCGCATATCAGCTTTGGGTCCTATTAAACATCTTCACATTTCACTCTGAGAAAGTCAATGTGTGCATAAATTGAGACATAATTACTTTTCTTGATTTCTCTAATGGAAAATGCTAAAAGTTGTGAAACACTGATCCAATCGATCAGTTTTCCATCAATCTGTCCTAAATAAATGACAATAGAATTGGCACAGGATTAAAACAACCAATTCCAGCGGTTCCGTTAGCAAGTTGTTGAATGTAACTGAAGCTGTCTGACCTCCACAATGCAGATGTCACATGGATGAAAAACCTCAACATGTGTTCTATATTGCTCTGCCAGGCATCGCAATTTCAACTGCTTGACCCTTTCATCTTTTTTTTCTGTCGCTGATCTTTTCATAGACCTACCAATTAAAAATTGCTCATTTCGGTTCTTACGTTGCAGTGAGTGTCGTACAGGAACCAACCAGCACACATCTGGGGGTTCAATACCCCCTTTTTTTAAGCACCTCTGACAGAACTCAGCAAGGGACACCGGTGAACGCCTCCTCCACAAAACTGGTTGGCCAAACTCCCTGCCGAGAGTGTAAAGCTGGTCCTCTATTCTACGGAAAACCACACTTCTCCTCCGAAGTGCACCCTACTCTGACGCCTTTGTATTCAAATACTGTAGTTTAGTGACAAAGTTAACAATTCTTATCTCTTTTTCATGTAACTTTTAGAATGACACGCACTGAGAGAAGTGACTTTCTTCGAGACAGATAAATTACTTTTACGTGAGAGCTGAAACAAGGGTAGCTTTGAACCAACTCAATAGTTCCACACCGCCCTGCGAGATCTGAACTGACAGTTTGTTAGGATTACAAAAGATAAGGCCAAAGAAGGCTGACGCGGGTATCACAGAATGACAATAACAATGGCCGGTAGGCTCAAGTCCTTGACGCAGAGGATTCAGTGATCTGATATGCCGGTGTGCCTTTTACCAGGACGTGAACACAAAGCCTCGATAGGCTTAACTCGAATGGTCTATTATATTTTGTATTCATTTCTAAAATACAATTATGTGACAGCTTTAGTGGACAAATGTCTTTAAATCCAATTTGATGATACACAAACTCAGTGGTCAAGAAGCTAAAATTACTCCAAGAGTGCAATAATAACTCATTCAGGAGGTTGCTGGCCTCACTTCAGGTCAGTGTTCACGAATCTTTCAAGAAGAAAGACACCGGCCAAAAAGCTGAATTTGAATCCCCTTGAGATGGTGTGACCTTAAACGGGCAGCTCATGCAAAAAAACCCTCCAATAAGGCGAACAAGGGTGGGCCAACATTTCTACACCAACCCATGAGTAGGTTCGGAGGGCAATTACTCACTCAAATAGGGTCAGGTTGGTTTGGATTTTATTGGTGCCTTAATAAATTGAATTGGCATTTAGAAATTGAATTTTTTGAGTTGTCTTTGTGCGATATTAAAATTGAGTTGATGAACTGAAATTTTGTGTGTGATAAATATGCAAAGAACACAGAAATCAGGAAGGGGGAAAATACTTTTTCACAGGACTGTATACTGGTACAAATTTAATGGTCATCTATTTGCGTATGAACACGATAACATGATTCTTTATAATCTATAGAGAAGAAGGGAACATTTTCCTCCTTCTTCCTACTCCCTTTGAGCATATAAACTGTACTGAAACAACCACAATGTTGTACTAGAAGCTTCCAGGAGTGCTTCACAACATCAAAACAGCTTTTTTGTTTTACATAAGTGACCCGAGTGCCCCAAGTCCGAACCCGGCATTTCTCCTGTCGTCTCTCAAAGTTGTTGTCTGCCGTGATTGATGAAGTGTTTCTGACCCAGCGTTGCCTTCTCAAAGCCTGACTTCCCCTTCGAGCTTTTCCTTTCTGTGTCTTACGGTTACTTTCTTTACTTTTCTGCTTTCTTTCTTTTTGCTGTGGGGTAACATTTTTGTATGTGTCACTTCAATGCTCCCTCTCGCTCTGGCGAGAGGCAAAACCTCTCCCTCAATCCCTCTAATCTGCTCTCTATGTCGAGGGTCACGTCTCCCTCTCTCTTTATACCCCCCTGCGCCTGTTGGGAGGTGACTGCTCTGGATGACTTTTTGTTAATTCAACATCCTAAAGACAATGCTGCCACACGCTCTGCCAGCACTGAGTCATGACTGATGGCAACCCTCAGGATGAAGTCAAACAGAAAATAACATCATCAGGCCACTGCTCGTTCTACATTTGCTTTCGGAGCTCAAATCCAAACAATCTGAAAGAACAATATCCTTTGGAAATACATGCGCAGATGTAGCCTGAATATCCCCACTTGTAACATCCCATAACTATATTTAGCTTTGCTAGCTCGGTGCGATCTTCGCATGCTCTGTCTTGATGTAATGACCAGTCTTTGGGAATGTTACTTTATGAATAATTAGTTTTAGTGAATCATTACTTGCTCAGAAAATAACTGAGTAATCGAATCACTTAAAAATAAAAGTATCTCATGACTAGACAAAACAACGATTGTAAATTCCCTGAAAAAGTGCTGAAAAAATGCTCTCCATCAATAGTAAAGCACTTCAACAACATACATTTTGTTTATTTATGAATTAATTTGACTAAGAAATCATTTGAACCCTCAATATTAGATAACATGTCGAAGTCAACAACATGTACCTCGACGCGGTGTATTTTTGTCACATACAAGTGGAATACATACAACACTGTGTTTTAACTCTGCCTTCTACGGCCAAGTATAGTAAATTTACAATCTCAAAATAGTGGTCATTCTGTGCTTAAAGAATCTCGTTCAGAGGTTAACAGCCAAACAATGTAAAGTATGTTTACTAGCAAACTTAATAAAACGCTCATAACCTGAGACCAACAGTCAAAAGCAGTGTTTTTCAAACCAGTGTGCCGCGAGACATTGTCAGGTGTGTCGAGGTAAAATATCCAATTTGTATGCCTGTGAATCGCCCAGAAAGTTATCATGTAGTGCCCTCCGATACCGCTAGGGAGCAGCAACAGCTAGCCAATTGCCTTGCGTTTCAACCACTCGAGACAAGCGAATTTGACAGTGAAACAATAAATATCAAAGATTATAAAATGTTTTTCTTTGTGTTCATTTGATTCCAATTCAAGCTGTTATAACGTCATTCTTCAATGTTAAAAACGGTTGAAGTAACAATATAACACGTTAATTGTTAAAATAAGCGGGGTTTTTTTTGGGCTCAAAAAAGTTTGAAAAAAACTGGTCTATAGAACACAGGCTGACAGGATTTCAAACATTTTCTTCATTTCAAATTTAAACAGGTCAACAACTTTTATGTCAACTTCCCCTCCTCAATATCCCTCGTTCCAACGGGCTTTTCCATCCCAAATCGAATCCCGTGGATTACTTCCTTTTGAGCCTGTGCCTCAAGCATCTTCCTGTGGCAATCAACAGAAGATAGCCAGAAACTGTTTGTCCCTTTTGCCCCATGCCACTTCTGGTGCATTCTATTCTTTTCAGTTGATCACAGTGTTGGATTTAGATGAGAGCCAATAGGAGCTTTTTTAATGACAGTAATTGTGCAATATTGAATGCATTGATATCCCCTGTACTAATTACACAACAATACGTACTCCCCGAACACCACAAACCCCATAATTACCCCTCGCTCTTCAATAGATCGCACATGAATAGACTGAAGCTCATCTTGTTTTTACCGGATACATCCCTTCTTTTTTTTTTCTTCTTAAAAAAAAAGATTTATTTATTTACTGGGATGAGACTCCCAGTGAATTTATAATAGTAGCTGTTTGATGAATGACATAATTACAATCTTGTCCTTCTGCCAAAGTGTCATTGAATCTTTTTTCATGTCAACAACATCCGCCTAAGTGTTACGTTTTTTTCTCCCCGTACTGCGCAAATTAACTATGAAAAAATGAGCAGAGTCATGTAAATATAACCCATGTGTATATGAAAATATAATGGCTTTTAACATCATAAACCTCCAGAGGAATGATTCCCAATTGTCAGACTCTTCGGCACAGTTGCCATCATGGCCCTCAGGCTACTTGTGTGCCATGTTTCACTCTTTGATCCCTTGTTTTATGTCTTTCCTCTTTCTCTTCCTCTGTTTCAGTGTCCCCAGATGTGAAGCATGAAATCAGGTAATTCAGCAACACAAAAGCCTTTGAAATGTAAATTTGTGAGTGTGTGCGTCTGCATTGCTGAGCGAGTGAGAGAGCTTGAAAAGCTTTGGATTGGAAATCGGCCAATGACTGAAGGAACTAAAAGTGGATCATTGTTATTGATGGTGTGCTCATTCCTTATTTTTATTTTCAAATATTATTTTTATCATTTCAATATCAGAGACGTCCTCACCGGGCAGTCGTGTTTCACCGAGATGAAGAAGGGTGTATCACATCAGTTTTTGAGGGACGTGATGGACCTTAACATGACCAGAAACTAGACAAAACCACAGTCACCAATAAAGCTTCACAAGTTTAGCTTCAGTCTCCTCTGCCATTACAAAACGTAAAATGAATTACTAATATAGTCACCTGCACAAAATAATGCATTAATGAAACCCCATCCAACCAATCCATAATTCATCTCGCTTATCCTCGCTTCACCGCGAGGTCGTGCTGGAGACTATCTCAGCTGAAGGCGGTAGGCGGCGTACACGATGCACTGGTTGCCAGCTCATCGCAGGGCATGCATACATAAATAACCATTCATAATCATGGGCTCACATATGGATAATTTACCATGCTACCGAACTACTATGTTGCGGCATATTTTTGGGTGAATGGGAGAGGAACAAAATGAAAGTCACCTATAAAAACCTTTTTAAAAATCCTCGTCTCACCCCTCGGGTGGTGTCCATCCCCCATTCAGCTCGGGTCCTCTACCAGAGGCCAGGAAGCTTGAGGGTTCTGCGCAGTATCCTTGCTGTTCCCAGCACTGCACATTTCTGGACTGAGATGTCCGATGTTCTTCCCGGGATCTGTTGCAACCACTCATCTAGTTTGGAGGTCACTGCCCCGAGTGCTCCGACCACCACAGGCACGACTGTCACCTTTACCTTCCAGGCTCTCTCCAGCTCCTCTCTGAGCCCTTGGTATTTCTCGAGTTTCTCGTGTTCCTTCTTTCTGATGTTTCCATCACTTGGGACCGCTACATCCACTACCACGGCTTTCCTCTGCCCTTTATCTATGATCACGATATCCGGTTGGTTCACCATTACCATCTTGTCAGTCTGGATCTGGAAGTCCCATTGGATCTTTGCTTGGTCATTCTCCACCACCTTCGGAGGTGTTTCCCATTTTGACCTTGGGGTTTCCAGTCCATACTCGGCACAGATGTTTCGGTAGACTATGCCAGCCACCTGGTTATGGCGTTCCATGTAGGCTTTCCCTGCCAGCATCTTACACCCTGCAGTTATGTGTTGGATCGTCTCGGGTGCCTCTTTGCACAACCTACACCTTGGGTCTTGTCTGGTGTCTTGTCTTGTCTTGTGTGTGTGTGTGTGTATATATATATATATATATATATATATATATATATATATATATATATATATATATATATATATATGTATATATATATATATATATATATATATATATATATATATATATACGTGTGTGTGTGTGTGTGTGTGTGTGGTGAAAGGATGTGTAGTTAAGGTTTTTTGTTTGTTTAATTTTTTTGCTGTCAAATGTCAAAACCCAAACATAACACTACAACCCAAATACATACATTCTAAGTCGTTCCTGATGGGTTTCATGTGTGAAACGCTCATCTCGTGAATATCGTCATGAAATTATCGTAGCTGCTGGCAGAAGAACTTCCTGAAATTCACTCACTCACACGCAAGAGTGATGATTAGTTGAGGAGTTTGCATTATTGAAGATGACCTTTACGCATCCAAAGGTTAGGACCATTAAGTTGAGCGTGTCTGGACAGGTAGGGTTTGCCAGAAGGGGCAGCCAGCGAAGGGGTGTCATTAATAGCTGAGAACGTATTCCCATTTTGTGGCATTTTCTCGAGCGACAGTATATGAAAAGATTAGGCAGCAAAAGAAGGACAGCGCCAGTAAGGGTGATGGATGAAGCAACCCCTTTTGTGAACATGAAGGTAGGATGTGGGACAAAACCTGGCAGCCCAATAATCTTTATCCTGAAGATGAGGGAGTGGAGAACGAAGACAAAGAATATTACATTCCATCCCTGCTAAAAGGCAACGACCGGAATTCATCAGTGTGAGCCATTGAGAGAGCGAGTGAGAGAATGTTTTTCTCCCATGCAGATTTCCAGTACGGCAGCGACTTGAAGAGGAGCTGCAGGTTTCCCGGGTACAGATAATCCTTCCATGAAATGACAGAAGGTGATAGAAAAGGGAGAAAAAAAACAATGTTTGAAGATGACCCAAGGCAGCAAGTTGAACGAGAGGCTGAGCAAAGACAAAATACAGAAACTAAAGGAAAACGTGTAAAAATACTGTTCTCCATTTTTTTTTCTACATAGGAAAGGCAGTTATGGCTAGCAAACAAAACCGATTACTGGTTTGTCAGTTTGAATTCCTAATGACCTCACATCATCTGTCTCCTCCCATAAATTCTTCTTCAGTGCAGCGTTTAGCTGCCTGGGTGGACTGCAACGCTATATAAACTGACAATCCCCGCCTGGAGGAATTCATGACTGTTCAGATGAGTCTTTGTATTACCTTCACCGGAACGGTTTACGTAAACTTCAGGCTCAGAGAAATAGGCACAGCAAGAACATGGCAACCAAGTCAAGATCCGCGTTTGTTTTCTTTTTTCAGAGGATAGCTTTTATCCAGATCAAGATTGACATCATCATTCTGCAGGCAGTCAGATCAAGTGTTCACATTTTAGTAGCAAGTGCTGTTTGCGACTGTCAACGTTTCCACAGCTGTTTCAAACACCAGTTGTTGCTTTTTATATAAGAGAGTCCCAGAAACACGGTAATGGGCCAAGCTTGTATAATATCAGGAAGTAGGGCACATTACATAAATACAGTGGCAATTATATCGCTTATAGTGCTTTTCTGTTTGCCACGTTTAGATTAATTTGCAACGATGCAGAACTTGTGAGGTGGAAGAAGATAGATACGTTCAACATCCGGTTCGTTTGGGTGCCGCAGTATGTTCGGCAAAAGCACAGTTAAGGTTGAAGTCATGTCAGTTATTTAGACGTTATCGGTTTGCACAGTTTTGGATTTTGTTTTTCTTCTGTGTATTCTCAAAACTACTGACCCAGAATTTTGGATGAGTAACCAAACGAAAGCCATAAAGGCTGGACTATTATTCATATTTACCCACCTCAAAAGGTAGATGTCGAAGGACACAAGTTATAATGAGTTGAGAAGTGGTCCCGTCTCTCTCTTTTTTTTTATTTTTATTTTTTTAAGAGATGTTCTTCAGGATAGAGAAAAGCGTAACTGGTGCCGTTTCTCTTTTCTTGCTATACCCCATCATGCTATCTTGAATCTATCATCCTCCAAAGACCTGCACTAACCATACCTTTTTATATTCTCAAAACAATTTACAGAGACTTCAGTTAATCCTCGGCTCCAGGTGCAGCTCCACGGATGATAACAGTTATCCCCCTATTCCCTAAACTTCAAAGTATTGATCGAAAAAGCAAAGCGAATGGGGTGAGAAGGTCATCTTTGCCCTACTTTGTCAGCCACCTCCGTCAACTGCTTATAATTAACTGCACCAAAATCAATTAAATGGCACAGTGGATCTATATTCCGCTCTTAAGTTGGGTTATTTTCAAGCATGTGAAGACATCCGAACCAAAGCAATCACTTCAAGGTGTGTGCGTGTGTTGTAATGGGAATTTGACATATAACAGCGCTAAATGGAAGTAACTGTTTGTGCTATTGAATGCTGACCGTACATTTGAATGCTAACCAGTTATTTTGCGGATACGCAAAGTTGCACTAGTCTGTACTCTGTGTAGATGCTCAAAATGCGGATTGCGCTGGCCTTCACCACCTCCCAACAAGATAAAATGAACGCGCAAGACGTAGGGAGGGAGAAGCCTCCCTTGACAGATCTGTGAACGTTGTCCCTCCATGTTTTTTTTTCTTTTCTTTTTCTTTCTTTAATAAATCTCATCACTTTTTTCAAATACTTTAATTGTCTTGGCTTCCCTGGAAAAGACGGTGTTCCTCAGGCTTTTGTTCAACTTGTATTTTACACTTGGATTGCTGCATTGTGTGATCTTCATCCAAAGGATTCAAAAGCGGGCATTCCGTCAGTGCGTCACCGTCAGATGCCCGTTTTGCTGATAAACAATATGAAACTGAAGCAAAACTACACGCTGACGAACGAGGGTTTTCGTCTGTCACCAGAATTGTCACTAACCGTGTCATACTGGCGGAGATTCTCGGATTCCCATTTTGCTAACGACTGACGTGTCTCACCTGTTTTTGTTCGCAACGGTGCAAACACTGGGCTTCGAACGAAGCGGAGGAGGGGATCCTTGTCCTCTGACAGAAAAAAAAAAAAGTTCAATATCGCTCGTTAATCTGTTGGCCTACCTGTGGTTGTGTTGGCTGCAAACTAAATCTCGATTCCCATTCGTATAGCTTGCTCCAGTTTTAGGTCGTGCTGGCCGGTAAAATAATCTTTTGTTCCCATAGACAGCAACGACATTGTCCCATATTTTATTAATGTCACCAATCAGTACGCTGTGTGTGTGTGTGTGTGTGTGTGTGTGTGTGTGTGTGTGTGTGTGTGTGTGTTTGCTTTTAAACTTTATTCGGCCTTCGGCCTTGTGTC
Source organism: Hippocampus mohnikei (assembly GCA_026261675.1). NCBI lineage: Eukaryota > Metazoa > Chordata > Actinopteri > Syngnathiformes > Syngnathidae > Hippocampus > Hippocampus mohnikei. The sequence goes on along the minus strand of JAKGUB010000557.1, from coordinate 16,900,974 downwards.
TCCTGTGCTGCACTTGCGTGTAACGTACCAAGTAGCATGTTCTCAATGCCAAAGCAACGCCGGCAAGAGGGGAAAGAGGAAGAAAAAGAAAGTCTGATGTAATGGTAACTGTAAATTAGTGATGATGAAATCACGGTTAAAATAACAACACATTCATCACCCATTATTTATCTATTATATTGAGGATCATTGCTGTAGTTTCTCACAGCGGTGGCTCAAGAGAGTGATGATGCGAAACCTTTGCCAGTGGATGACTGTGTGTATAACGTCAGTCTTACCACCAGCATTAGACTTCCAAAATTGAATGTCAATGGCTAATGTCATTTATTTATTTCCCCCCCAGCAGTGTCCACCTCTGGTGAGTGGTCCACATCGACTACAGCAGAAGAATAGACAAGCCTACTCCTGCTCGTACAAAGGTGAGAAGATTTTTAATTTAATTTTTAATTTGAACCATGGGTATGTTATAAATTAAGTGACACTTTAATTGCCTTGTATGTTGTCTGTGTGTGGATGCGGTGGTGTTATGCGGCATTATAAAAATGTTTATTGTGCATGTTTTTTGTTTTTTTTGGCCTACTGCCCGAAGACGGCTGGGATAGGCTCCAGCACCCCCCCGCGACCCTAGTGAGGATCAAGCGGTTTGGAAAATGGATGGATGGATGGATGGTTGATGTATTTGGTTTATGACAGACGGTGGTGAAAGAAAATGGATGGTTGGATGGATGGACCTTGAGTTTTTGACTATAACCATATTGGATAATTTCTTAGCAGCTCATTCTGCTTTTCAATACCGCTGATGGAAAAGGATCAGCACAGCCACTTTAATCTTGTGAGTTTTCTTCGTGACTTTAATCTTGCATTCTATTGATTATTTTAGCATCTGAGTGCACTGTCTCCAAGTTCACACCAGTGGCAAAATAGTCCGATTTTGTAACCCATCCGTATATCATATATAACGAATAGGTTCCAATAGGGCTTTTGTCTGTTGCCCTTCTATTTGTCCTCACAGCCTGGTTGATAGACAACTCTCTGTCGCTTTCAGTTCCACTGTCATTAATATCAAAAGAAGTCAGGGTAAATAAATATTCAAATGTTAATGAATTTTTATCCAGTTTCTTCTTCTTCTTGACATCTCATCAACATCCTGGTACTGTGACAAGTCAGAAAAAAACGCCCCAATTCATGAACAAAGAATGGAAACGATTCTCAAGATCAACTCAGAAAAGACACACACTGACTGTTTTTCAGGACATTCTTCAAATGGGTCCCTGGAAACCAATTGTGGAATGTTCCCATCACTGAGTGTTGTTTATTGCTGGAGCTTTTTCAGCTCACTGACTTTTTTCTATTCTTTTCCACATCCACTCAGCTATGCAGCAAGACATTTGAATTTGTCTCCCCACAATTTCTCTCTGCATTCAAGCTTATGGATGTATGTATGCACATTCAGTGCCTTGACACGAAAAAAAAAAAGAAAGAACACTAATTTATGAAATAATTAATGAAATAAATAACGAATCAAATCTTGTCTTTCCTAATCTTTTCACCATTATTACTTGACGGGGTCTGTCCACGATGTATTTATTTATTTATTTTTTGAGGGAAGGGTTTCTGATTGAAGTGTGGAATAGAATGTTACGTTCTCGGCATGTACAAGTCTCGTTCGCGTGGCCACACTGAAAAAAACTGAATGAAAATGCATCTCTGGTATTGTACAGGCGGCCGGGTAAAATGTGGAGGTGGACCGTATTTGGCCCACGGGCGTAGTTTGGGGACCACCAGTTTAGATCAAAGAATATTCATGTGTTAGAATGGCCCAGTCAAAGTCCAGACCTAAGTCCCAATTGAACATTGGTGGCAAGATTTTAAAATTGCTCTTCACAGATGCCCTTTGTCTTTTTCTGGCTGGCTTAATTAAATTTTTTAATGTATTTTAAGAAATGGACACTGTTAGAGACATTGCCCAAAATACTGTTTTTTTCCCTTAAATTTTATGAAATATGTATTTCACTTCACAATACTGTAATGTGCTACGACTTCATACAATCTAAAACGAAGCCAACATTGAGGTTTGTGATTGTAAGGTGGTAAGATATGAACACATATAAGAGCTATGGAGATCTTTTCAAGGCAGTCTTTTTTAATTAAAAAAAAAAAAATTCTTAACATTGAAAAGACCTGTACACTGCAGACACATTCATATTCCCTGTGTTACAGTATTGTGTGTTCAACCATCACTTAGCAACTCTATAAAAGACCGACTTTTTTTTTTCCAACTCACATGCTCAGGTTAAAGACACAAGAAAGCTTGTCAGGGAAAAATAATAGTCAAGCACTTTTTTTTCTTTCACTCTCTCTCTGCCTTTGTTCAAATTTACCTTAGTGCCTTTTATCACAATTTCACACCTATTTAATTCTTGCTTCTTTAGATTTTGACTTTAAATGTAGTTGTTGGTGCACTTCAGCTTAAAAAAAAAAAATTAAAGTACGCCTTTCACTCGAACTGGAGTGATCTTCAGCCATATGCACAACACCAGTCCCTATTCAACTGGAGAGGACCTTCTACAACGCTGTGGGAAAGAGACAGACACCATTTACCAAGCTATTTACCAAGGTTTTGTTGAAGAGAGCCTCCCAAAACGTTTTCTCTTACTCATACTCCTTCCTTTCTTTCACCCCGGATCTCTTCATGCAGCTCATTCATTCAGCGCAGCCTTTTATAGGGTCCATCAGTTGCCATCTCCCAACTTCCTCGCTCTGAAAAGGGGGCCACCCTTTTCTTCTCCTTTTCAGAGCCAATAATCAACATTTACTCTCAACTCCTCCGAATTTGATGCCTCGAATGAAACTGCTTTTAAGTTCATGGGAATAGACTATCGGTGCATGAAGGTACTGCTTAGTGCGGACTAAAAGATTTGAATGCTACTTGTGTGAGGTTCTGCGTGAACCATGACTAAAAATACAATCACTACATTCAATGACATTCAGGTACTTAAGAACACTAAAGTGAATGAAGTGTGTTTGTCAGGGGTGCGCACAAAGTGTTGGCTCCAGCCAAAAAGATGACAACGAGTTAAGTGAGTGGCACTTGCATGGTAGGTAGGTTGATTGAACGCTGTAAATTGTCCCAAGGTGTGATTTTGAGCGCCAATGGATGTTCGTCCTCCTCTGTGAGCCGTCACCTTATCGTGGTGGAGGGGTTTGTGTGTCCCAATGATCCTAGGAGCTAAGTTGTCTGGGGCTTTATGCCCCTGGCAGGGTCACCCATGGCAAACAGGTCCTAGGTGAGGAACCAGACAAAGCACGGCTCAAAAGATCCCTTATGAAGAACAAAACAAATGGACTTCAGTTTCCCTTGCCCGGACGCGGGTCACCGGGGCCTCCCTCTGGAGCCAGGCCTGGAGGTGGGGCTCGTTGGTGAGCGCCTGGTGGCCGGGCCTACACCCATGGGGCCCGGCCGGGCTTAGCCCGAAGAGACAACGTGGGTCCCCCTTCTCATGGGCTCACCACCCATGGGAGGGGCCAAAGGGGTCGGGTGCATTGTGAGCTGGGCGGCAGCCAAAGGCGGGGACCCTGGCGGTCCGATCCTCGGCTCCAGAAGCTAGCTCTAGGGACATGGAACGTCACCTCTCTGGCAGGGAAGGAGCCCGAGCTGGTGTGTGAGGTGGAGAAGTTCCGACTAGATATCGTCGGACTTACCTCCACACACAGCCTGGGTTCTGGTACCAGTTCTCTCGAGAGGGGTTGGACTCTCTTCCACTCTGGAGTTGCCCACGGTGAGAGGCGCAGAGCAGGTGTGGGCATACTCATTGCCCCCCGGCTCAGTGCCTGTACATTGGGGTTCACACCGGTAGACGAGAGGGTAGCCTCCCTCCGCCTTCGGGTGGGGGGACGGGTTCTGACTGTTGTTTGTGCGTACGCACCCAACAGCAGTTCAGCGTACCCACCCTTTTTGGATTCCTTGGAGGGTGTGCTGGAGAGTACTCCTGCTGGGGACTTCCTCGTTCTGCTGGGGGACTTCAATGCTCATGTGGGCAACGACAGTGAGACCTGGAGGGGCATGATTGGGAGGAACGGCCCCCCGATCAGAACTCGAGTGGTGTTTCGTTATTGGACTTCTGTGCTCGTCACGGATTGTCCATAACGAACACCTTGTTCAGACATAAGGGTGTTCATATGTGCACTTGGCACCAGGACACCATTGGCCGCAGTTCGAAGATTGACTTTGTGGTTGTATCATCGGATTTGCGGCCGCATGTTTTGGACACTCGGGTGAAGAGAGGGGCGGAGCTGTCAACTGATCACCACCTGGTGGTGAGTAGGCTCAGATGGTGGGGGAAGATGCCGGTCCGTCCTGGCAGACCCAGACGTATTGTGAGGGTTTGTTGGGAGCGTCTGGCGGAATCCCCTGTCAGAAGGAGTTTCAACTCCCACCTCCGACAGAGCTTTTCCCAAGTCCCGAGGGAGGTGGGGGACATTGAGTCCGAGTGGACCGTGTTCCGCGGCTCTATTGTTGAGGCGGCCAATCTGAGTTGTGGCCGTAAGGTAGTTGGTGCCTGTCGTGGCGGCAACCCCCGTACTCGCTGGTAGACACCAGCAGTAAGGGATGCCGTCAAGCTGAAGAAGGAGTCCTATCGGGCCTTTATGGCCTGTGGGACCCCAGAGGCAGCTGACGGGTATCGACTGGCCAAGCGGAATGCAGCTTCGGTGGTCGCCGAGGCATAAACTCGGGCGTGGGAAGAGTTCGGTGAGGCCATGGAAGCCGACTTCCGAGCGGCTTCGAGGAAATTCTGGTCCACCATCCGACGTCTCAGGAGGGGGAAACAGTGCACCACTAACACTGTGTACAGTGGAAGTGGGGCGCTGTTGACCTCGACTCGGGATGTTGTGAGCCGGTGGGCGGAGTACTTCGAAGACCTCCTCAACTCCACCAACACGCCTTCCTTGGAAGAAGCAGAGTCTGGGGACTCTGATGTGGACTCTCGTATCTCTGTGGTTGAAGTCACCGATGTGGTTAAAAAGCTCCTCGGTGGCAAGGCCCCAGGGGTGGATGAGATCCGCCCGGAGTTCCTCAAGGCTCTGGATGTTGTGGGGCTGTCCTGGCTGACACGCCTCTGCAACATCGCATGGTCATCGGGGACAGTGCCTCTGGATTGGCAGACCGGGGTGGTGGTCCCTCTTTTTAAAAAGGGGGACCGGAGGGTGTGTTCCAACTACAGAGGGATCACACTCCTCAGCCTCCTTGGTAAGGTCTATTCAGGGGTGCTGGAGAGGAGGGTCCGTCAGGAAGTCGAGCCTCAGATTGAGGAGGAGCAGTGTGGTTTTCGTCCCAGCCGTGGAACAGTGGACCAGCTCTACATCCTTAGCAGGGTCCTCGAGGGTATGTGGGAATTCGCCCAACCAGTCTACATGTGTTTTGTGGACTTGGAGAAGGCGTTTGACCGTGTCCCTCGTGTCCCTCGGTATCAGGGGGTACCGAGCCCCCTGATACGGGCTATTCGGTCACTAAACCACCGATGCCAGAGTTTGGTTTGCATTGCCGGCAGTAAGTCGGAATCGTTTCCAGTGAGGGTGGGACTACGCCAAGGCTGCCCTTTTTCGCCGATTTTGTTCATAACTTTTATGGACAGAATTTCTAGGTGCAGCCGAAGCGTTGAGGGGGTCCGTTTTGGTGGCCTCAGTATTGCATCTCTACTTTTTGCAGATGATGTGGTACTGTTGGCTCCTTCAAGCAGGGCTCTCCAACTCTCGCTGGAGCGTTTCGCAGCCGAGTGTGAAGCGGTTGGGATGAGGATCAGCACCTCCAAATCTGAAACCATGGTCCTCTGTCAGAAAAGGGTGGAGTGCACTCTCCGGGTCGGGGAGGAGATATTGCCCCAAGTGGAGGAGTTTAAGTATCTTGGGTCTTGTTCACGAGTGAGGGCAGAAGGGAGCGAGAGATCGACAGGCGGATCGGTGCAGCATCTGCTGTGATGCGGACGTTGTGTCGGTCTGTTGTGGTAAAGAAGGAGCTGAGCCAAAGGGCGAAGCTCTCAATTTACCGGTCGATCTATGTTCCAACCCTCATCTATGGTCATGAGGTATAGGTCGTGACCGAAAGAACGAGATCCCGGATACAAGCGGCCAAAATGAGTTTTCTCCGCAGGGTGTCCGGGCTCTCCCTTAGAGATAGGGTGAGAAGCTCGGTCATCCGGGAGGGGCTCAGAGTAGAGCCGCTTCTCCTCCACATCGAGAGGTGCCAGATGAGGTGGCTTGGGCATCTGATCCGGATGGCTCCTGAGCGCGTCCCTAGTGAGGTGTTCCGGGCATGTCCCACCGGGCGGAGGCCCCAAGGACGACCCAGGACACGCTGGAGAGACTATGTCACGCAGCTGGCCTGGGAACGCCTCGGGATCCCCCAGGGAGAGCTGGAAGAAGTGGCCGGGGAGAGGGAAGTCTGGGTTTCCCTGCTAAATCTGCTGCCCCCGCGACCTGGCCCCGGATAAGCGGTAGAAGATGGATGGATGGATGAATGGATGTTCGTCTCCATATGCCCAGCGATTGGCTCTCAACCAATTCAGGGTGTTACTCACCGATTGCCCGAAGATTGCTGGGTTAGGCTCCAGCATGTGATTATTGCAATTAGCATTATGAAAAGGGACAATATAGAGTGTTCATTTAATCTACCGCGGCAGCTTTTGTTAATTTATGCAGGGTGTCGACCAGGGGTGTCAAACTCATTTCACATTGTGGGCCACATTACGGCCCCCGTAGATGTCAAGTGGGCCAGACCATTCAAATTACGCCATACTCTGCTATAAATAACCAAAATAACACGTCTTTCCATTGTTTTGGTCGAAAGAAGCACAAGAACATTAGGAAAATGTTGACATCTAATGAACATATCTTTTGCAACACATTTCATGAAGCACCTTAGATTTCCTGAGACAAAGGTGCAATTTACTTTTATCATTCACATCTATGCATGGCAACTGCTCCCACTGATTGTATAAAGGCACAAAACCTTAACAAGTAATTGGTATTGAAAAATATAGTCATGCATTTTAAGATTAAACGAGATTTACAAAGAAAGGAACTTTTAAACCATTTACACATGTGCATACAAAATCTAAATTTAATCCCTGCCTACAAACTAAGGAAAGTGCTATTAAACGTGTAAAGAATAAAGTATTCACATGTCCTTGATAGTGTCTGCTGTGTTGGGTATTTCTCAGTGACAGACAGAGAGTGCTCTTGTCTTCTGCTCTGACCAAAATAATGTGACTAGAGTAACCTAGCGGATACTCCATAAATGGCACCTTATTAAAAATATTCATTCCGTGTCTTTTATGCATTTTTTCACTTTTAAATGATCCTGCGGGCCTGATCAAACCTCCTTGGGGGCCGGTTCTGGCCCGGTGGCCGTATGTTTGACACCGACTGTCTACACTGTAGAGTCTACAGTGTAGACAGTCATTCTTCTCCTTTTTGCAGCAACTAAGATACAATAGCACTAATACGAAGATAAACTTATAGAAGCTTTTCAATTTTCAATATACCACTCAGATTTTTTTTTCAATTGGGTTGTACAAGTTATAGTTTACAATCATGAGGGGAATTGATTACCGGTACATTTATCATTGTACTCTGACCTCAGGTTTCCATAGCTCACCACAAACTTGTCTCGAACCTCTTTGGGCAGTTCCTGTAACCTCAGCACTTGGTATTTGGTATGCTTGTCACTTGTCAGGTGTGACATTTTGTACTTTATAGGCAGATATATGCCTTTCCAAATCATGTTCAATGAATTCAACTTGGGCAGACCGATAAAAGGTGGACAAGCATGTGAAGGATGATCAAGGTAGTCTCTCAGTCTGAGTGCAGTGTGATTGAAATTTCCACTTGAGGAACACAAATGACGATAATCCAAACCCCAATTGCAATGAAGTGAGGGCATTGTGTAAAATGTAAATCAGAGAACACAATGATTTGAGGATATTTTTCAACCTAATGCACTGTCGCCTGAGGGAGGGATCAATATTCACGGGAATTCAGCGTTGTTTTTGGCCTTGCCACTTACGTGCAGGAGCTTTCTCCAGATCTCTGAATCCTTTGATGGAATTATCCGCCGTCGATGATGAAAACCGGAAATTTCTGGCAATTGCATGATGAGAACGGTTGTTTTTCGACTGCCAGACTAGTTGCTCACAAAGATCTCAGCCGAGCATGTGAACATGTGAGACTTTCGGGGATGCTTCTTTTATAACCAATCAGGACACTCACCTGTTTCCAATTAGCCTTTTCCCCTGCGGGTCGTTTCTGGAACAATTTCTTCAACTTTCCCAATCTTTGGTTACCCCTGTCCCAGCTTTTTTGGAACGTGTTGCAAACATCCATCCATCCATCCATCCATCCATCCATCCATCCATCCATCCATCCATCCATCCATCCATCCATCCATCCATCCATCCATCCATCCATCCATCCATCCATCCATCCATCCATTTTCTAATCCGGTTTTCTCACAAAGGTTGGGGGGGTGCTGCAGTCTTCGGGCGGTAGGCAGGGTACACATGAATTTATCATCAACCAATTTCTGCTGGGAGACATGAACCCAAAGATTTATATGAGATGAATATTTGAGGACTTAATGGCTGAGCTGAAATGCACAAACTTGTAAGTATGTACTCCGGTTTCCTCACAGATTCCCAAAACGTGCTTGGTAGGTTAAAATTAACACTAAATTGTCCCTATGTGTGATTGTGAGTGCGAATGTTGTTTGTCTATTTATGCCTTGTGATCGCCCCGCTTACTGCCTGACGACAACTTCGAGAGGCCCCCAGATGCCCCTCATTGGGATAAAGAACCTTTATTTTTCCAAAAACTGTAAGAAATATGGTCCGTCCTGTGTGAATATGAAATGTGAAAAATCAATGCTCAAAGTACAAGTATGAGCCCACTTACCATCCAAATTTGGGTCCTGGAAGCTAGAGCTATTTCTTAAGCGGATGTTATTTTAAAGTCGTCAACCCATTATTCTGTTGTCATCAGAGATATCTTAACCGACAGGGAAACTCCTAGCAAACACAGACATTGACTGTCTGAGTTATGAAGTGTTGAAAAGTACTTGAAGAGGGTCCCAAAAGAGAGGTGAAATCTCCTGAAGAGTTTGAAAACATTTGCCTGCACCTTCATCTCTAGCCGTCGAGCCCACAGAGACGTGATAAACATATTTTGCAACTTTGAGCAAGTTGATAAATTATGCAAAAGACTTGGGAGAAACTTTTTGATTTTGAAGACAATTTGGGGTCTCATTTTTCAACTCCAAATAAAATAGGAACCTCATTAGGATTTGGCCCATTTAACGTTTAAACATACATTATAGCGGTGATTCCCAGCCAGTGTGCTGGGGCACATTAGTGGGCAATGAGAGCTCTGATGATGTGCTGCGGGAAATTATTGAATTTCACTTCATTGGTCAGAATTTTTAAAACACTTTTCTGTGGTGGTGTGCCATGAGATTGTTTTTAAATACTGTATGTGCCTCAACTCAATGAATGTTGGGAACCACTCCATTATCATAGTCTTGATCCTCTACCCATTGCACTTTTTCTTCCAAAACAACAAACATTTCGATCACGTCTTTCATGTTGGTCATCAAACACAGTCTTGAAAAAAAAAATGACCAGCTCTCTAATCCCGGATGTTCAGTGACATCGTCTGTCCATCCATCACGCTACTGCTGCATATACGTCAGGTAGAACTTCTGATGAGTGACTGTTTTGGAATTCCCAAAAAGTGGACGTGCGTGAAATTATTAGGTTATCTTTTCAGCCTTTTGTACGATGTATGATAGCGCTACTGTTTGCATATTTGACACAAACTGTACTTTATTCCATTGTGAAACAATTGTGGATTAATCGCTGTAGAGGAGAGCAGGGTATACGGGACCGGAGCAACCACTGGTAGAAATCCTTACCTGAGGTGATAATGCGTTGCTCACCGGGGAAATCATCTTAAAACTGTCTCAGGATCTTATTTCAGCAACCCTGAGCTGATTATGGGTCGAAAAGAAAGACAGTGCTGCGCCTTGAACAACTAAAAATGAGGCCAGCTGACTGCTGACACACATTGTAACTGAATGTTTTGGCCTTGGGCACTCGGCTGTGACCCTTGTCATCAGCACTTCAGCTGGGGTATGGAAGTCTCAAGGGACATGAACAAAGTACAGTGACAGTCTGTGAAAGAAATAACACATTCACTCTCCTTGAATGTGAAATTTGACTTCCATGACTCAAGCCCCATTTCATGTGAACAATTGAATGCAGCGGTGAGGTCATGAAAGGAGTAAATATTAGTGCGTTATGGTTGAACAATCTTCGCACATTCAGTGGAAGACCATTTTGTGACTTGCTGGGCAATTGTAGAAAAAATAAAAAAATCATGATTATTTGTACCCGTCACTCCCTAGCTATTACATGCTGTCTTTTACTGGAGAGGGTGACAACATCGAAATTCAGATTATTCATTGATTTCAAAACTCCGTGTTAAAAAGGGGACTGTTGTGTTGGGGGCTTTGCTTGGACGTTGTTACTGTCAGGTAAGAGGCCAGAGCGAATGACGACGGCACTGCTTAAACACACACACACACACACACACACACACACACACACACACACACACACAAAACCACATTCGGTAGAGGTTCCTTTTAGCCAATGGGAGGCCAGGAAGATTCGAGGTAATAGCCAATGGCAGAGCAGCTATTAGTATGTAGCGTTCAGGAAACTCGGAGTTGCGACTAGCAACCCATACTGCATTTTTACCTTTCGTATCTTGAACTTTCTTTCGTAACAAGAGGCAATATGTTGTTGTTGTTGAGGTGCTTCGTAACTTGAGAATTTCGTATGAAGAGACGTTCGTACGTAGAGGTACCACTCTACTCGTTTACTTTAAGCAGGCCCACGACCCTTGTGAGGATGAGCAGATTAGAAGACCGATGGATGGATGGATGGATTTGTTTCATCCTGATCTCACTGCACCACATTTTATCTTAAATTTGAAACCTATCAGCATCTCAGGTACGTTGACACAAATGCCCCCTGTATTTGAAAAGTATTTCCTTGCAAATTATATATATATATGATGGATTGATTATTTTAGTTATCATACATTCGCTTATTATTAGTGTTATTATTAATGTTACATTATTATTGATTGATTGATTATGCTCGCAATGAAGAACGCTTATGCCTGCAATCATTAATTGAAGAACGCTTATGCTTTTAATAAAGATATAATACTTGATTATAAATGTGAATGATTAACATTCACATTTATAATCCTTTTATTCATTATATGCTCACCTTTATACTCACAAATGCTTAGTGCACTGTGTGAAAGGTTAGGAAGAAGTTTAGGAACGCAACCACCTTTCCGAGGACGTGGTTGGGATGAGATAAGTTTTAAGACTAAACAGGAGCAAGGTTCGACAGTGGATGGAGCCATCAACACCAGCTGCAACGTGATGTTTTTGTAACAATAGCACACATGTACGTAATTTACACTCACATACACACACATAGTCAAACAAGTTCAGTGTGTCTCCAACAGCCCCCACCCTTTAGGTTGGACACACCTATGTAGTAGATTTCCCAATAAATAAGGTGGTGAAGGAGGAGATCGTGAGGGGTGACGTGCGGAGAACTGAAACCTAACGCTTCTCCTCGTTCCCTCCTGGTACCAGAATTGAGTCTCCTGTCTCCTCCTTGTGTTTTATCCCGGACGAGCCCCCAAAAATGTCAGGTTTATCCAATGTATTATAAATAAAAGGATTATAAATGTGAATGTTAATCATAATCAAGCATAATCAATCAATCAATAATAATGTAACATTAATAATAACACTAATAATAAGCGAATGTATGATAACTAAAATAATCAATCCATCAATATATATATATATAGCAGCCAGTTTTTAAAAGGCATTTATTGATGATGCCTTTGAAGCTTCCCCAGCTGCTGATGTATTCAACACCCCGCTGTGATGGTCATGAAGTGTGTCTTGCCTGTGATTTCAGATTGCCTGCTTGCATGTCTATCAGAATTGACAAAGCTCAAATAACCCAGATTATTACTCTCAGCCTCCATTCCTCCATTTACCCTGGTCATTATCTTTCTAGCACACCACCTGAGCTGTTGTTTTATTTCTAACTTGGTTCTTTCTCCTGCAAACCTTCCTCTTGTACCCCCCCACGCCCAACCTCACCCCCCCACCCCATTTCTAATCCTGACCTCTCAAAATTCCAAAGCATGCCTGCTTCCTGCCACCATGCTGGGGGGATTTGCAGGGATCATCAAGGGAAGATGATGTGCTTTGCAGCTTTTTAAAAAAAATATATATTTTTGAACCTGCCTCTGTTATGCTTTATCTCAAACAGTTTAGATGATGCACTGGTGTTCCTTAGGGCTTGTTTAGTGGCTGACAGCATTGAAAAAGCACAAAAAGACAGCAACATCATGTCTCGGCACGCAAAAGTCAAACAACAAAGACTTGTTTCTGAGGGAAATGAGGGAGTGTGTAGGAGAGGAAAAGTATTTGTGTGTGTTGTGGTGGTGGCAAGGTAAAAACACCGGATTGAAGGTGAGCTTTGAACAGGAACGAGGGGAAGAAAACACAAAGCGAAGCAAAAACAAAAAACCCCAAAACAAAAGCTCGAAGTGCAGCAGAAGGAGAATGCGTTTCTGGGTGAGCGTAGACTTGAGGCAATGGCTGTGATCCTTTCTCCTCCCTCCTCAACACTTCATGAGTTGCCAAATTAGTGGCACAACTTGTGAAATACACTTGAAGTGGCAATTATATCCCTCTCCATAAATCCTGTTTAAGTGTCATTTTATTAAGAGAGGAATATGACTGGCATTCAGCTTGTTGTTATACAAATGAATGAAGAGAAACTAGTGTCAGAGGAGAGACTTCATTAAAAAAAAATTGCAAACACACGCACAAAACAGATTAAAGGCTTTAAAAAGCCCAAGGATAACTGAGAAGAGTAAAAATATGAAAGATTAATTAACTTTTTTTGAGTAGCTGTCAGATACACTGCATTACACATCATTTCCACAAGCGAAATAAAAACGCTTGTTGGATTCCACTTGGTGCGTGTTCATCTTTAATTCGTCCACAAGATTCTGCTGTACAGTATTTCTTTTTACAAACTCCAATTGCAGTGAAGTTGGGTCAGTAAAAATTGAAGTGAATGATTTGCAAATCCTTTTCCGCCCATATTGAACTGAATACATTGCAAAGGCCAGATATTTCATGTTGAAGCAAATGAAAGTTACACTCAGTCACGTTATTTTGACTGCGCTTCCGTCGTCGCCTCCATCTGTGAATTTCACCAGTCCGGCAATCTGTCAGAATGTAAAATAATAATAATAATAATGATACATCATGGTCCATCAAATGACATGCAATTTGATTAAAATATTAAATAGGGTGCACTATATTTCGAGAGGTGGGGGGGGCATTCCGTCAGACAGACGCAAGCGTCCGTCAGTCCGTCACTCTTTCTGTTTGTATTTCAGGTCGACCCACGTCAGCCTATCGACGTCGAGAAGGCAATTTCTACATCACACAGACGCCACACAAGCCAAAATGCAGGAAAATAAATGTGAAAAAAAAATGTAAATAAAAACGACAGACGAACACACAACACCGCACGTGGTTTCCAAATTTTAGAAAGACAATTCGCAGGCTCCGTCCTTCAATGCCTTCAAAGGCTCTTACTCATGTAGCCTCCGTGGACTGCATAAAATGTGGCAAATTTGGACAGTGGAGTCATGCCGGAAAGGACGTCATGCAGCCGAAAACGGGACATTTGGATGACCCAACCTGTGAACATTTGGACAGACCTTGACTGCACACGTAACCGGTAATCTAATCGGATCTCTTCTTTGTTCGAACATATGACGCCAGGTTTTCGATCCAGACTGATTTCTGTGAAGGGAGATAAAAAAAATGCGCTCTATTCGAACAGAATTCAAATGTTCAAGGTACACCCTGGATGGGGTTTCCAAACCCAAAAGTTCTATTTCTTTTGGATGACGTCCTTTGGGCGGTATGAATCCATGAGGCAGGTATATTAAAAGGTCAAGATGATGGATTATTTGATATTGTCAGCATATAAAACCATATTGCGCACAGTGGCACAAAGACGCATTCTCTCGTGAGGATTTTGCTCTCCTCACATATTAATTTCCTCTTATTCACTCTTTTCTTCATCACTCACACACAGCATGCTCAATTATGCTGCACTTTGCATAGAACACCCTCTCATCACTTTGGCACTTATTCAGCTTTGCACTTACACACTGGCACTTTATCATTACATAACACCCCCCCAACCCTCCACACACACACACAAACATTTATCACCCTCCTATCATTTAGAGAGGTGTTCTGTGAGTGCAGTTGTGATATTAGTCTCATTAAAGCAGGCGCTAATTGCTGGCTTGAGAGACATCAGAGGCAACCTTCATAAGAGGAATTTCGAATGTTAACTCTATAGAGACACACCGCTGCTTCTCGCTGCACTGCGGTAACACCAAGTGTACAGAGTCTCATTCTGCACACACGCACACACACACACACACGTTTACATACACGTGGTTGCCAAATGTACCGTACATACAAAGACGACCCACAACAGCATTAATAATACATTTCCCTCATCTATTTTTCTGGCATTGAGGTGCCTGTTATTGAGAGAACATATTGTCACCGCACGTATAAACTCTCTTCTCTGTGTGCTAATTATGAATAATAAAGCAGATGTTTAAATAATTGCCACGGTGGTCCTTTGGTGCCTCTCCAGCAGCTAACTAGGTCACATTTGATGAAGCATTTCCCGCTGACCCGTCCAGCATTCAAACCCCTAATATTTAGCAGGAAGGTTCTGAGAATCCATGGAAATCATCCAAGAAATGCAGGGAGGATTTTCGGCAGGGGGTGATGGGGGGCAAGGGTCTTTCATTTTGAGAATCCTCCATTGTCACATTTTTATTTGTGTGGGGAAAATATATTAGATTCAATTACGTTCCAGTTTCATTCAATTCATATCTCGCCGCATTGCCATTCCATTGTGATTTGGAATTTAATATTTTTCACTCCTAATTACCCAGTCGTATGCCATGTCAGTTTAGGAATCTTTTAATTGAAGTGTGAGGAGTAGAAATCTCTGTGAATGTGCCTCTCATTTACATAAAGACCTCATCATCTGTCATTTTGTTTTCAAGTCACTTGCACTGACACATGCTTTCAAGGCCCATTAGCCGCAATTCTTGACATCCACATGGAATATCACAATGGGGAAGATGGAAGGGATTATTTATAGAATTTTGAGAAAGCCTTTTGGAGTTGGCATTTGAATAGGAGAGAACGAACTATCGCAACAGAGTTGACCTTATTCATGGATTAACCGGCATTAAAAAATATTTTCCCTTGTATTCATTCTGCATGAGATTAAAAAAATTACTTAACACTGCAGTAAATGTCATTCCTGATTTAAAAAATGCTTGATCCAGACCGCAATCAAATTGATTTAAAAAGGAATTTTTAATATTGAAGTTTAGATTCCTCAAGCGTAAATAATACTAGCAGAACACCTCTGCCGTCTCATTGACCGTCATTTCCTAATTGTGCATATGCACCAATTTGTGCGTAAAATATGCAGTTTAAACGCTTGCCCTTCAGATGTGTGATTCATTAATACTGTAGCTTCGTACTTGAATTTGTGCATATTCTGCAAACTAATTTAGAACATACTCAGACAATTCCTGAATTTTCTGCATCTGCAAAAAAAGGCGAACCCCCCCCGTCTGTTACCCAACGTATTGAAACTATTTATATTAACTAACTTATATTAACACCGCTAATTAATCTTCACAGTTTTAACTGATGTGAAAAATGGGCTCGTGAGTTGACTATCGTCCTAAATAACCGAAGGACACGACAAATCACCGCAGTCTTTGTCCGCAGTTGTCACTCACTGAGTGACAGCAATACACTGACCATGCATCCGGAAAAGCCAAGTGACCATCCAGAAAATCCTAAAAGCACCCACCATCGCAGCTGGCAAAAATGACTTCTTCAACAACTTGTCGATTCACTTCAAATTTAATTTTGTGTGCAGCATATCTATAATTGAAGATTTTGAGTTGAAGTTTTGGAATTGATTAAAAATGGGTGACAGAATTATATGATGCCAGGTTTTTTTAGACCTAAATGTTGTGCTGTCATTACTTCTCTTGCGAAAACAGCCGGTCACTTTGATGAAGCGAGTGAATGCATAATGACAAAAATAATATTGTCGGAGGGGGTTGATGCTGGAATTCCCAGCATGCCTTGATGTGGCCTTTATGTACTTTAATTATTTGTTTACTGTTGATGTTTAGTTGCTATTTATTTCCCAATGTAGTCATAGTCGCATGTTTTCACCCAGCCTATTATTTATTGATTTTCATTAACTGTTAGCATTAATAATGTACCCCGAAGTTTTTGTTGTGTAGTGGTTTATCACCTCCCTGATTTGTTGCTCAGCAGACGAGGTGGTGGTCTTAGTGTGCTTAATGCTTTTCTGAAGCCAAACAAACGGTCCCTCTGTTGTTCATATGATAACATACATTGTGGAAATCTTAGAGTAATTGCCAATTGAAATACTAGGCGAGAAATAGTGGAAGACACATCTTTCTATCGTCCAAGCAGACGGTGAGTTTTAACCTCGCATCCCTTATGCAATGCATACATGTGCTTAAGGCATGTGATGTTTGTTGGCGAGGGTTTTCAGACCTCTCGTGAAGGTTCACATTTC
Organism: Hippocampus mohnikei; assembly: GCA_026261675.1. Lineage (NCBI taxonomy): Eukaryota > Metazoa > Chordata > Actinopteri > Syngnathiformes > Syngnathidae > Hippocampus > Hippocampus mohnikei. Next base: position 16,884,124 of record JAKGUB010000557.1, on the reverse strand, counting down.
AGGCAAACGAGCAGGAAAAAAACCCTCAAAATTGAAGACGCCCAACCAAAAAGTAGCGGTGGAGCCGAGCAGTTGGAGAGCGGCCAAGAAACCCTCGGGAGAGGATAAAAATCAGCAGAGTGAAGAGTAAGTCGAAAGGAAGAGAAGAGAATGAAGACAAGGGAGCCGCACTCTTTTAAACTCTTCTTTCCCATGGGGTCAGGCCTTCCAAAGTGGCACAAATCAAGATTTCTCCACCCCATCCTCTTCACATTCTTTACTAATTACCGTACGTCTCACTAGCTACAATTATTAGCTTTCTTTGATCAAAACTCCTACCCACGGTCCTCTCAAATACACAAATACAAATTCCAAAATTGACTTTGAATATGTAGACGTACAATAGTGCCATAATACCTCAGGATCACTAAAACAGGAAATGGTTTGTGAATCACAGTAAAGTAGTTTTATCAGTTGTATTACGCAATATGCCTGGATGGTGTAGATGTATACAGTATGTGTCATTAAACATGCAGACAGACTTTTCCAACCACCTTTGAGTTACAATAACACATAATGCACATTGCAGACATTTACGTTATATGATGCAGGTCCTATCCCCTGTAAGTATGCAATTAAATAGTAATGTAAATTTTTGGGTGACAGCAGCAAAGCAGTAGGAGTGTCCTTGCCTTCCCCTCATACCCAGCAAGGGGTTGGTGTCAAGAAAGCAGAGAGGTTTTGTCATTTGGAGCTGTTCAGTGGCTTCCTGCTGTTGAAGAGGCTTGAGCTTGTGTCATGTCATGTTTGTGTTATGTCATTGTGCTTAGCAAATTTTTTTGACTTTTTTTGTTGTTGTTGCTTTTTGCACCGTACATGTACACAGTCATGAGAATTGGAGGATCTGTATGCCTTTTATACTGAAAAAAGGGTTTCGATGCACCGGGGGAGTTTGTTGTGTTTTATCATAGTGTAATATTTAAATGGGAATGCATGAGGACAAAACAAGGTTTGTGTACTGTCAGACAGAGAGAAAAGTGAAAATAGTCGAGAACGATGACACAACAACAAAACAGAACCATACAGCAGCAATAAAAAAAACAAAACATGGTAACTGATGTCTATAATCCTACATCTTTTCGGTGCAGTGAAGATATGCCCTCTGAGGAAAGGTCACAATAGCTAATCAATAAAACAGGACAGGGTAAGACAGGACTGCACAAGTGTTCACATTTACGTAAAACTATCGGAACACCTCATGGGCCGAGGGGCGAATGACGAGGACGCCGCATAGATACATAGCTATCTATCTAAACGAATAGTCACATTCGGTCGAGGTCCCTCTTAGCCAATGGTATGCCAGGATGATGCTCGGTAATAGCCAATGGCAGAGCAGCCATAAGTATGTTGCGTTCCGGAAACGCGGAGCTGCGAGTAGCAGGCAATACTGTATTTTTACCTTTTGTATCTTGAATTTCTTTCGTAACAAGAGGCAATATTTTCCTGTTAAGACGTTTCGCAACTTGAACATTTCTTATGAAAAGATGCTCGTAAGTAGAGGTACCACTGTAATTCATTACGACCTACGAACAATACGGCATAGGACAGAGTAAGACAGGACGGCACAGGTGCCTCTCTGAACCAGTTGTGTTCATATTTTGGGGATTTATCAAAGAAAACAGATCTGCCATGAGAGAAACCGCGTGTAAAGTGATCATTTCCTCATTGTCTCATAAGTGATCCTTGGAGAGCGTAATTGTTGCGATTATTTTCCAGAGGTTGAAGCGGGCATGAGTAGTTTTCATTGTTGTTGTCAGACGTGATTGGTGAATAACCATTTTGCATTGCAATCAAGTTGTCACCTCTGCGGTGCCAACTGGCTCATTAGCGGCCTTGTTGTTCCCCCTTGCAGGTAACAGCACAATATTGATCTTGACTTTGGATTATTGTTTGGCAAATCATGACAGTACATGATTTGCTGTTGCGTTCTGAGGAAACCAGTGCAGTGGATTAAACCCCAAAAAATATATAAAAAACACTTTTGGGGGTAAAAGAAAAAGTAAGCAAAACTCTTTCCTCAATGCTCAGAAAATGAAACAGTCGATTTCAAATCTCCTGCTTGAAATGGGAGGAGATTCAATCAAGTGGTGACCTTTCCATTAGTTGTTCAAAATAGACATGCCGCATTCATACGATTGGTGAAAGATCAGCTTCTTTCTGCAATATATGGTTTACATCAGGTTTCGACGGCAAATGCTCAAATGTTGAGGTATGAAATTAAATTTGTTGCCAATGGTGGATGAAATGAATGAAACATTGCACTTGTAAGACTTAATGGTATTTTGTGATAAAAGCCATCACAGGGTGGTCTCAGGTTTCTCAATTATATGCCTGAAATATTTTGCAATGTATTTTTTTCTTTTCCTGAGGCATTTGATTCCTTGCCTTGTGATTTGTCATTATTACGCGCGCAGATCTTTTAGGAAAAAAAAAAAGTTGGAGTTTAATTTGTAATTACGGCTGTGCCGCCAAACTGGATTTACTGAGGCTGCTTTTCTGAAGAGTTCCTGAGTTCGCGATAGCCTTTACGCGTTGATATTTTTGATACAGTGCCGCATGAGGGATCAAAGGTCAGTGGCATTCAATGTTGTTTTTCGGACTTCCCGCTTGGAATAACGAGATAGATGGTTACAGTAACTTCAGATCGTGAGGGAAATTAGATTTGATGGCTTCATGAAGTTTTTCAAAACCTTTCCACAAGGCCAGTGTTTGTTACTAGTGAAAGATTGAGTATAGTTGTAATCATCCAGTCTCTCTCTCACACACACACCCACACACACACCCACACACACACACACACACACACACACACACACACACACACACACACACACACACACACACACACACACACACACACATTTTCCAGCTTGGTCAGGTATTTTTGATACAATAAGTGATGTCAACACCAGATTTTCTATTTTTTTAATTCTAGTGACAAATCTATCAGATGATATTATTAACATGTCATTTAAATAGTATCACTGTGGGTGATTCGTGATGGGAATTCAGTTAAGTACCTACAAGTTGTGGCCGTGGTGTAATTTGCGAGCCTGCTAGCTCCCCTATGGTAACAAGCATTCCGGAATTGTTTGATTGCTCACACATTTCTTTGAAATGAATGAATACATCCTCTGGCCAATACAATTCAAAAGAGTCACCATGCATTTCCTTCAAGTCACTTTCCAAACTGAGCCACACTTGGACCAACGTGTACCAAGAGATTGCCCGTCTCATTTAATCATTGGCTCCTAAAAACCTCGAGGGAAGACGACCACTGAGCTACCTTTACACTGAGCAGATATCCACTTAACTCAAAAATGGGTGCTCCAGGACTTGATTGTGCTGTCTCTCTCTGTGCATTCAAATGTAATCTTGCAAAATAATTAGTTATTTTTCTAAAACACACCTGTAATTTGATTAGGTTTTTTTTTAACTGTAAGAGAATAGAGTTAGACATTTTGTATCCTAAATAGTATTTCGTTACTCCCTGTTTTATTGAGAATCTTTTCCTCTAAAACATGGGCAAATCCAAATAATGAATACAATTTGCATTTTTATATATATACTTGGTTTCCCTTCCCCCTAGTTCCAAAATGTCTTCTGTGTCCAAGAGATATGTTGTGTGAAATTGTCAGTATTTTCGTTCTTTCAATCTCCCTGTAGGAGTTTGGACAGCAAATGCTATCAGAGCATTTTCACTTGTCTTACATCAGCTCATTATTTTGTCACAGCAGTTTATAATAACATGACCTTTTCAAAACATTCAAAATATTATAATGTGTCTGTGTGTGCATGTGTGTGTGTGTGTGTGTGTGTGTGTGTGTGTGTGTGTGTGTGTGTGTGTGTGTGTGTGTGTGTGTGTGTGTGTGTGTGTGTGTGTGTGTGTGTGTGTGTGTGTACTTAAGTATGCACATTTCTAGCTTGGTCAGGTATTTTGATATAGCCTGCGTGTATTTCATAATCAGTGATTGCTTGCGGTGTGAAACAAAAACAAACAAATAAACCCCCAAACAAAACAAAAAAATCATTCAACATATGCAATACAGTATATGCAAAGGTTTGCATTTGAATCTTATACATTAGTCATTTTACCATGTAGAAATTTTGTGGAATAAACCACTATCATATCTTATAAATGTTATTTTGTGACATTTTAACTGTTGGCAAAGGATTAGCTCAAAGATGGCAAAGAGGAAAATGGAATGGACAGACAACACAACAGGACTGTGTAACCATGAGAACTCTGTTTCTAGGCTGCCTTGTCTGGGAAAAAAAAGGGATTTTGGTGAAAGACATCCACTGAAGAAAACCAAACTTTTCTGTGACATTGGTCACCTTCTATCCACATTGTTCTGTTTGGAGATGGGGCAGGTGGTAAAATCAGGCTGAAATCTCCAAGAGATCATCACATTTCGTAGTGGACTGTGGATGCTCATTGACATCCGCCTGCAGCCCACAATAAGCTGTTTGATAATGTGTTTGTTTGTTTTTTGTTTTTTCTTACATGAGATGAAGTTCTGCATGTCTCAATTAGTGCAGTAATGTTATCTTAACTGCTCCTATTGATGTCATTCAGGCACGGCACCAGGATTTTTTTGCTGCCGGGGCTATGGTAGGGCTTGACCGATACATGGGCATGTGGGGGCTGAGAAAATTATTTAGAAATATCCATCCATCCATTTTCCGATCCGTTTTATCCTCACAAGGGTCGCAGGGGGTGCTGGAGCCTATCCCAGCCATCTTCTGGCAGGAGCCGGGGGACACAGAGACGAACAACCATCTGCGCTCACACTCACACCTGGGCACAATTTCGAATTTTCAATCAGCCTGCCGTACATGTTTTTGGAATGTGGGAGGAAACCGTAATACCCGGAGAAAACCCACGCAGGCCCGGGGAGAACATGCAAACTCCACACGAAGGCCGTTGCCGGGATCGAACCCACGACCTCTGCTCTGTGAGGTCTACGCGCTAACAATTTTGAAACAGATTTCTGGCAGGGCATTAGCCCCTAGCCACCAGCCCCAGTGTAGCCCCATCCCTGCTATCATTATAGCGTATTTTCCGCACAATAAGGTGCTTCGGAGTATAAGGCGCATCTATAACGAATAGCCTATTTTAAAACTGTTTTTGTATATAGGGCGCACTGCATTTTAAGGCGCACAGAATAGAAATTTTACGCTTTCATGTGCGCCTTATAGTGTGGAAAATACGCTAATTGGAACGAGCAGTATATGACAGCTCCATGGTTTTCATATCAGCGAGTTGTTTGGATTCATGGTTTGTTTCACCCATCAACAACACATTCGTTAGAATTTGTTCGAGCCTTTCTTGTGCCTTAGCATGCGGCCAGTATATATTTAAAGTCATTTGTATTTGATACACAGCGTAGTGCATTGGATACGAAACTTTTTCCCCATAAAACTCATTTTGCAGACAAACTTAGACAATGAAAAACTGAATACGATCTTTTTTTTTTTTTTTTAATGGCAGAGAAAGGCCCTAAAGAAGAGAAACTGAACTGCATACTTGGGACAATCGGACTTTACCACAGTCATTGAATCAATTATTTATACAATAATGATTAGTGCAGACTTGAGAGTGCTCAGTAAAGCCATCACTTGAACGCCGCAGGGTTTTACAATATAATCACTCAATGTAATTTCACAAAGTATTCGATTATTAAAGTGATAAAGCAGTCCAAAGTTGACAATATTGAGTGCGAGTGCTTGTCATAAACCCTATGTTGGTTGTTTTGCATTATATTATCGAATAGTTGCTAATGGAATTACTGGGGGATTTCAGAATAAGGAAATACTGATGCAATTCATGTATTGATAGTGCATAAGAAATATTTTACTGTCTAAATGTGAATATCGGAAGATCAAGGGTGAGAAATAAGATGCATGAAACACATTCTTTACGATGTTACGTGGTTTGCAGTCACAGGCTTAGCCACTGTAAACAAATACCAAAGTGCAGAGATGTCTATTGCCAGTCACTCGGTAACAACCTCTTGCTCTGAGTCAGACTGGTTGAAATACCGCATTACCTTCTCTGCCAATTCAAATGTGTTAAAATGTGTGGCAAACGGCATATTTCTGTTAACACTGCCAAACACTGAGGTGTATTTTTATTGCACTGCATCGTATTCAAAGTCGTTGCATATTTTCCAACCTCTTGCTCAACATTCTTTTGATTCTTTCCATTAGGAGTCCTGTTTCGAGATTATTGTGCCTCAGATGTCCTTCATACTGGCTGCAGAGAAGGCATAAATGTGTACTACCACATTACCAGTGTCCTCCAACTACTGCCCTCATCTCGGAGCTCAAAACGGCAACTAATAATAACACACATTTTTATTATTTTTGTGCATATGTTTATTGAGAAGTCAGATGTTATCAGTTTCTTTCATCTCTGTCATTCTCAGTAAACAGGAGGGGGAAATCATTACGTAATCAGTCATGGACAACTTCTTTTCACTGCAAGCAGTAATGGCAGGTAAGCAATCTCTGGAGATAGATTTGGCAACTCTGATTGCAAGCTTGAGCCATTGTCACACATGGATTTTCCCATTTGTTGTACTTTTGGGTATAAAACCGAAAATGATTCTCCACGGGACAGAAGAGTGACATAGAATGGATGTATTGCAGTTGGCTGTATTATTGATCAGACCACTCCCCAGGGTATGTGATACAACTGGGCTGGGTCAATTTTCCGCTCCCTGTTCCCAAACAAACCCCTTCCTCATTGCCGTGATGCAGTTTATTTGATGTTTGTGAATGTGTGTGAGTGTGTGTGTGTGTGTGTGTGTGTGTGTGTGTGTGTGTGTGTGTGTGTGTGTGTGTGTGTGTGTGTGTGTGTGTGTGTGTGTGTGTGTGTGTGTGTGTGTACAATGAACTTCAGTTTTATCAATTTTCCATGACAAACAATCACACACATAAATAGTACAAGTACATCTTTTTAGGATGAGAATTTTCTGCCGATCGGTAGATTTCGGACTTTTTCGGACCACAATGACCATTCTCGAGATCAAACTTCATTGAGGCATTTTCAGAGGAGCGGGGTAGGGGCTCTTGGCATTGTGGTCGAGCTAGATGAGAGAGAGAGAGAGAGAGAGAGAGAGAGAGAGAGAGAGACCTGCACGAAGAGCGGGTTGTTAAGCAATTTAAGATCTTGGGCAGCTGTTTAGAGATTTATGACCTGTCGAAGGTGTGGCTGATCGAATATTGTTTTTGTGTCTTTTCCAGTGTGCTCCATGAGAGGTGATTGGCACTGACACTTAATGTGTCATGCTCCTTTATTGGTTAGGTTTAAATCCTCCTGTTTCTGCCAATCAATGTGCGCTAATGATAGCATTAGCTGATGCTAAATTGGCCTGGCGCATAATGTCATTCATGCGGGTTTATATTATTTCATCTGTTTGGTGTTTTAGATAAGCATGTTAGCAAAACAAACTGAAACAGTTGAACTAAACATTTTTAACAGTTTTCAAAAGCCATCCCCCCCCAGGCGCCGGGCCACAACCACCACGGGCCGTCTAGGACGCGGGACGCAGAGGTAACGAGATGGCTGTAACACCCAGCCGCTGGGTACCCAACTCTCTCGCCGCCTGGCGAGCAGGGGTTTCAATCAGTGGCGATTGCTCTCGGACTGCAAGGGAAGCTCGGCTTCCCCTAAAATGTCAAAGAATAAGTGATCAAATATATGAATGTAAATTTCATTGTGTGTACATGTCATTGACTAAATATGCGCTACAACGTGCTCAACTTTTGTTCCGAATCAGCTTCTTCTTACTGGTTACGACGCGACTTCCTTCTCATTCATCCCGCAGCTTTGCTGTGCTTTAAACGGTAGTAAGTTCAGGTTAGGTTGTCCCAATGCGTTGAACGGAGACGAGTCATTGGATACAAGCTGGTTTTTGTCCCGCCCACGGACGCTCGTCGTGGTACTGGATGGCAGTGGGAGGCTTTTCTGCATCAGATTGGATGATCTGTCTGTGTGCCAGTTCGATTGACATTGAAATGAGCCAGTCACCGAGCTTTTAGTGTAGACGTCCGTCGCGAGCAGTTTTTCAACTCGCATTCCGTTCCGAGTTGAGCTGGAGACTTCTCCTAATCATTTTAGCGACACTCTTTGTTGTAAACAAACAACTAGTGACAAAATAATCTTTTATTTCTGGTGGGTTTTATTGTAGTTCCTATAGTTGTAGGACACTAATTAAGTACCGGGAAAAGACGCCTTGTTGGTTTGACAGGGTCACAGATCATTTTCTTGAAAAGGAACGGAGCTAGAGTAGAATTCACGTATAAATAAACGGACACATTTTATGATGTCGACCGACATTGAGCTTCCCCTCTTTGACAGACGAGCACCCGGCACTGGTTTCAATGTCTCCTTGTTTTATGTTTTATGGTTATTTTGTTTACGTTTTTGATGGGGGAGGGAGGGAGAAAAAAAGATTTAAAAAAAAAAACTTTGTCCGACCTACCGACCCTCTGCTGAAATTTCATGTTACCGGAAACACACTACTTATTTTTCTACGCCTTAGGAAATGGATGGATGCATGGACATACTATATTCAACACTTCACACATAGTTATTCTTTGTCACTACTGGCACTCATATGTGCTTGCGTCAAACACGGTTTAAGTTTGATGTCTAAAACCTCACACACATTTAAAGGCACACATTTCAGGCATCACATTTTATGAATCTTTAATATTTTCCTAAATAATGATCTATCAGGAAAAGAAATTCAAAACCCAAACAAAATCAGCGAGTTTCATATTCCGAATTTTGTTTGCAATGTAGAGGTCAACTGTTAACTTAATCATGAGTATTGAGTATCAATCAAAACTCAGCAGTTTGATACGAAAGAACTTTTCTGTGGTACGTTTCAGTGCCGTGTCAGATCTGCCTCCTTGCGAATTGTCCGCAAGTCTATATTTCATCCAGTTCATTACACTGTTGGGGCTATAAGAATTCAATCAGCTTTGGGTCACTCTAGTCACGTGAAAGCATCTAAAGGTTCGAAATCATCTGCTGTTCCATCCTGTAATTCATTTTTCTCCAGTCAAGCTGTTCACAAGGGGCATGAAGCTAATTTTAATTCTGAGATGCAACAGAGGGAAGTGAATCTTGATAAGGGTTTATTGATTGTGGCAGTGTCATTTCAGGAAGATCCTATAACTTGATGATACCTACAATCTTGCTGCTGTAGACTGTAAATTTAACCAGTGTGGGACAAATAAATGATATCTTATCTTATATCAGCATAGCAATATTATCGTTTGTAAGAATGCCTTCAGACAAGTAAGAGTGTGCTCGACGGTCTGGCTATACAACCCCGCTACCTTCCAACTTGCCCAAAATGCATCCTCATGAAGCCTTTTGAAATGAAATACATTGACTTTACAGCAAAACATAATTGCCTTTCTCCAAAAGTCAACAACACAATTGCAATTGGTTGGATGTTAATCCATGCAATGAACATCTGTTCAACATATGGTAAATCCTAAAAATACATTGTGTGCATATTAACCCCTTACAGGGACAGCGGTTAATACACTGGACAGCTTATCATGTTATCAGGTTACAGGCTGCATGAAAGGGTTAAAAATAATTGCCCTTTCAAATTCAAATATTGCACTGTATTTTAGCGTACGGAATGTCTTTCTTTGAGCAAGCAGTTGCTGAAGTTAAAGGGCTTTGAGTAAAGCGGCAGACATGAATTAAATATACAGGACCTTGTTCAAATTGACGTCAATAATTAATATAGATTAAAGTCTTGGTTCATTTGAGCTGCAAATGTTGAGTGCTGGCAAACTGGAGGCAACAGAATTAAAAGACTTAATTGTATTTAAACTCTTTGGTCATTACAATGGGGTTGTTACTGATTTTGGTGTGTGTTAAAATGGAAAATGACTTGCGCTAGGAAATGGATGACTCGAGTGGCTCTATGTGTATGACTGACAGAACAAATAATGCACCTTACTGTGATATTTTCTGATAGTTTCTCAATGCTGCAGACAGATGAGTTGACAGTCACCACAAAGATCCAAAGAACCAGGAAATTGTGACCATTGTGACCTTTGTGATGCAAACATAAGGACAAAATCTGGCTTTGTTGCATCCGGCAGAATCATTCCCTACACGTTCAAATATTCAACATGACATTGGCAATACACTGACCCTGTATCATGAAAACTGTATCAAACTGATCAAGCATGAAGTTTGAAATGCGTTCTCTCTTCTCACCAAGACACAAATGAGCATCTTTTCTGAGTGATGTGCCTTCTTCAAAAGCACTTTGATAGTGTTTCAGACACCAACTGCTGTCCCTCCACCTAGCCATCTGTTGAAAACTGTGCCTCCTGGTCACCAAGTCATATACAGTACTCGCAAACTCAGATGCTGCCGCAAATTTGTTTTAACTCTGATGGTCTTTTCACGAGGCAGAGCAGCTTGAGCTCCACTTACACTGAGAGGTGGAGAAAGGTAAAGTGGATGTGACAGATCATGAATCTGGAAGTCAAACAGTGCTTTGCCATCTGGAACATCCAATTCTACATTAGCCATTAAATACACATTCATTATGACCCGTGCACACAGACGCATACGAGGTCTGAATGCTTGACATAAATGTGTGAGTGCGAGAGGGAATGTCGTTTGATGCCTTTTTGAGATACTGTTGTCCTTTCAAAGAATTTGGGATTTAAAAAAAAATACTTTTTGTTTGGTGCATTTCATTAACTTTTTTTTTTCCCGCTGTAGCAACCAAGGATTTTGCATATAGCTGATACAATGAGCTTGTTAATGGATGACCGACTAATGGACAAAAAGTGTGATGGGTTAACCAGTGAAATGCCAGAAATGTTTGATCCAACTGATCCAAAAATCTTAAAAGAGTCTGAATGCCTGATTTACAGTAGATTTCTCATTAATAGTGAGATGAACCAGTTCGGAGGATGAATGAATGGATGAGTGAATAAACTTTGCGATGTCAATGGTGCCTCAGAGGGCGGCCCGGTGGTCCAATGGTTAGCGCGTCGACCTAACAGTGCAGACCTCACAGTGGTTTCGATCCTGGCTCCAGCCTTCCTTTGTGGAGTTCTCCCCGGGTCTGCGTGAATTTGTCCGAGTACTCCGGTTTCCTCCCACATTCCAAAAATATGCATGGCAGGTCATTTGGAACACTCAAAATGGTCCCTAGGTGTGAGTGTGGATGGTTGTTCATCTCTTTGTGACCTGCAATTGGCTGGCAACTGGTTCAGGGTGTTCCCCGCCTACTGCCCGAAGACAGCTGGGATAGACTCCAACACCCCCCGCGACCCGAAAGCAGATCTGAAAATGGATGGATGGATGGATAAGATATAAGCATATACCTGCATTATGTGGCTGTGCTATTTAAAATGGGTGAGTGGGGGCAGGAACGAGTGGCGGTACCTCTCTTTCTTGCAGCGCGGGTATATCAGTCTCTGGCTGAAGGAGCTGCCCAGTGCTGTCAGGGTGGCCTCGAGGGGGTGGGAGGATAGTAGTTAGTACAGTACGACATTGGAAGAACATTTGTGTTCATTCAAGCATCTGTTTAATGCCAAAGGTTAAAAATAATTGAAATATTTTATTGAAAAGCCTTAAATTTGTAGTTGACTGGGAAACTGCACGGTCTTGAGAGCTCATTACTCGGGAAATCAGATTGAAAAAAGATGTCTAATTGACCACGAGATGTGGAATAACTGGCGCAAGGACACCTCAACCGACAATACGACCCAATGAGATGGCGTGATTCATTATAGTCTCTCCACACAAATGAGGTCCACAGTTGAGAAGGCTTGACATTGCTTGTAAATTATGTGATGTTCAAAGAATCTTTGTGCCCAGTAGTAAAAAACACCATGAATTGCCACCCACAACGGTGTTCTTCACTGGAAAAAAAAAAAGACATCTGCACCAAGGCCTTCAATAAAAAAAGACGCGACAGCGGAGCGATAGCAGAGCGACACCAGGACAAAGAATCACGGTCACAGCACTGTGAAATACATGCAAGTTATTATCTTTTTTTTTTTTTTTTTAATGTGTCCAAGCTCGTAGATGGATCATTGAATTTTTTTTTCTCTAAAAGCTACCTTTTTTTTTTTAATCGGAAAATGTTTATACATGACCCAGATAAAGCTGAAGAAAATGGTTGGATTGACATTTAGATTTTTATTTCTCAAATAAATGTTTGGCCTGAAAACACATTTCGATCGTTCCTTTCATTCTGTAATACTGTACAGTAGTTACTTTGAATCTTCAAAGGTTTGAACTTTGAAGATTTGAAACGGAGTAACGTGACAAAACGTTACCGCCCGCCTGAGAAAACTATTTGTATTGACTTTTTAACCAGCGGGACACGGTGTTGAAGAATCAATGGGGTTGTTTCCAGTGTGCCCTCCTTTTCCACAGGTTTTCCTCAAGGTGGTCTCACCTCTTTATTTTCTACACTAATGTGTGCCCAGCAGATTCATGAAGACACATTTTCAAGTTCTCTGATGACATGGTTATTGTTATTCAGATTCAGATTCAGATTCAGAAAACTTTATTTATCCCCGTGGGGCAATTAGAGTTGTGCTAGAGCGGCTTATTATAGAGACAGTCAGAGCTAAGGAAAAACATAGGATGAGAGTAGCTTAGCACTTGAGGTCTTGAGGTTGTGGTTCCAGCAGCAAAGTAGTATTGCACATCGAACAGGATTGCACAGTAAGGACACAGTATAGACAGTATTACACAGTAAAAGCTAAATTGCACTGTGAAAACAGTATTGCACGTCAAGTATTGCACTGTAAGGACACAGTAAAGACAGTATTGCACAGTGAGAACTAAATTGCACTGTGAAAAACAGTACTGTATTGCACATCAAAGTATTGCACTGTAACCCGTATTGCACAATGGGGTGTGCGAGTCTGTGTGGTGGGGGGGGTGGGAGGATTCATTGGACTAAGAGTTTAAGAGAAGAACAGCCTGGGGGACGAAGGTGGATCTCCTCCTCGCTGTCCTGCAAGCTGGGCACCGCAGCCTGCGACCGGAAGGCAGCCATTCGAATGCGGGGAAGAGAGCATTTGAGGGGTCCTTCATGATCTGAGCAGCCAGACCACGAATCTGCTGCTGACACACTGCAATCAGAGGGCGAGTGGGAAGTCCAATGATCTTGGAGCACACTCTGCTGATGCTGTCAAGGCGGTTCTTCTCCTGGAGACTCTGGGAGTGGAACCAGCAGGCCAAAGAGAACGAGAGGACGGACTCTATGAATGCCTGGTAGAAAGTCAGGAGGATTTTCTTGCTGACGGAGAAGGAGTTCAGTTTCCTGAGCAGGTACATCCTTTGGTGGCATTTCTTCAGGATCACCTCAGTGTTGGAAGAGAACCTCAGGTTGTTGTCCAGGATGGTCCCCAGGTACTTGTATTCGGATACAGTTTCCACTGGAGCCTCCTGGATGATGGTGGGGATTGTCGAGGCCAGCTCTCTCTGTTTTCTGGAGAAGGTCATCAGCATGTCCTTGGTCTTACTGACGTTCAGTTCCAGTCGGGAGGCGTTGCACCACTCGACGAACTGCTGCAGGGCGGGACCATGGCGCTGCGTGGAGCCGGAGAGCAACATTCTACAGAAGGGTGAGCAGGGCCATGGGCCTGTTGGATGTGAATTTGTATCTGGGTGCATCACGTCTCATCTCAAACGGAATGTGTCAAAAAGCAATAACAGGAATATTGATTTTTAGGAAATAACTCTCTGTTCCAAGACCTGCTGTTATTAAAGAGTGCTGATGTTGAGATGGTGGAGAAAGAAAGAACTGGGTGAGGTCCTCGACAATAAACTTTGTCATGAACCTCATGTTGATGTCACTTCCGAAAAGGTTCATCAGCGACTGTACTTTCAAAGAAAAAAAATGAGAACCTCCCAAGTTTCAGCTGAGATGACTCTTCCAGAAGTTTTATTGAGTCTGTTTTATCTCGCTGGATTGTTACATGCTTTTGAAATCTGAACTTGTCTGAAAACAAAGGAATCACCTCTGCATGTCTATCAAGAGCATGTCTAGTGGTGAAGGTTAAGAAAGAGAAAAATTAATTAAATATTTATGAATTAGATGAACACATCGTGAGATAAATTTGAAATAAATGAACACAGAGTTAAAAAGGACACTGGGTGTTAGTTTTTGGGAATTCACATGGCGGAGTTTGAACCCAAAAGCTAGGTTAAAGTGCTCACCCCCCCAAAAAAACATTTAATTCAAAGAAACTAACACAACTGTAGTCCAAACATGAGACACAAACTAACCAACCCAAGCTGTATGTGTGTGTATGTATGTATTTATATGTATATATATATATATATATATATATATATATATATATATATATATATATATATATATATATATATATATATATATATATATATATATATATATATATATCCCCATCCATCTTTTCGGTGGATACAAGGAGACTTGGCTGACTTCAGTTTTGTATGTATTGTAGACTAAAGTTAGTTGTTAATTCAATCTACTAGCCATTTTCAAAAGTCAGCGTGAAGCAAAATTTGAGGAAAATTACCTGTTTCGTTTGTGCTAGTTTGTGCCTTAAAACATTTGTTTGTGCTACTACTGTTCTTTCGTGATTACCGTAAATTCCGGACTATAAGCCGCTACTTTTTTCCCAAACTTTCAACCCTGCGGCTTATACGGTGATGCGGCCAATTTATTTAATTTTTCTAACGGCCGCCAGGGGCGCTCAAGTAGAAAAGGTAAGATTAAGACCGGTCTTTATGACACTGTTTAATTCCGACACTGAGGACGGTGACTTCAATGGCTTCAGTTCACAGGAGGAAGATGAAGACGACTCACCGTGATTTTTACAAGTACTGGTATGTTCTTTTACCAGACCTGTTATACTGTGTTGGTATTCTGTTGCTAGCGTGTTGTTACCATGTTGCTACAGTTTTACTGACGCGTCACAGGCACCGTGTGGGAAGAAAGTTATATTATTATTATTGTTAAGTTATATTATTAAAACTTTGAAAACTCTCTCTGTGTACCGTCTTTCTTTGTAAATATGTTTACATGTTTTAATATGGGCACATGCGGCTTATATACAGGTGCGGCTTGTGTATGTACAAAATTGGTTTTCCTCTAAAAATGTAGTGGGTGCGGCTTATAATCAGGTGCGCTCTACAGTGCGGAAATTACGTTAATTGTTTTAGCTTGTCCATAGTTTACCCAGAATGGGCACAGATTGGGACTGTTTGTGATGATTTCTGCTGTAAAAAACGTTTGTTCGCCTATTCAGAAGTATTTGATGTGGAAATTAAGATGTGTTTTGCTCGTAAAAAATCAGTCACGAGAACATTTGACATATGTTCCTTCGTGAACTGTTAAAATTAAGGACAGATCAGGATTTAATACATTGAATACATTGTTTCCAAATTGTAAATTTTATCCAATTAATTTGACCACAACAATGCGCTGGTGTGCGTTATGTAATTGTGTTTATCGTGAGTTTCAGTCAAGATCAGACATTTCTCAAAGGCATATGAGTCTTCAGCAACACTCTCAGTCCTTTTTATTGAAACTATATTGCAGCCATATGGCTGTCTGAAATAGGTTCCACATGAATGCACACTTGAGCTCTGAAGAGTCCACCTGGGTGTTGTATGTTGCCAATAGGGCTCATTTACACCACCCTAGACAGCCTCTGAGCAATGTTGTAAAGCTACTGGCATGATCCTGCTGTTATGTTGGAGCAAAGATCCCACCAGCAAATGAAGATCCTCCCTCACATTCAGGACGGACACATTATAGATATGTCCTTTGAGGCTCATGTATCGATGACAAATGGAAGGGAAACCAAAGTAAGGTGATGGACAACATAAACTGCAGACGTTTACTGAACCCTTGATGACAGTGAATCCTATTTATTTCGAGCATTCACACCTATATACATGTATTACAGGAGACATGATGAAAAATGTTTAATATTTGTATGAATGCTTGGAATGGCGGCCCACCCTTGAAGTCGGAAATCAAACAGTACATTTATCGGCCCCACTCCTGAAGATGTTCCAGGGAGCAAGCCATTCTGCATATTCTGAGATGATGGGACTAGTGAACAGTACTGTCATATATGGTACATCTTGGTGTTGTGCAGGCAAGAGGTGCAAACACAGGGCATGCAAGGCGGGAGTGCAGGGTACACTCAATGTAGAGATTGGAGATGTGTCTACATGCCACAGAAACGTTTTTCATTCTGGAAGCTTGTTTGACGTCCACACTCTATGGGCTCTACTTCCACTCGTAGAAGCAAACAGCCGTCTGCCAAGCGAGGCGGAAGATGACGGCCATATGCCGGCAAGAATGAGCCAGTGAGATTCAGCCCACTGGTTGGCAATGAGACAAAAAAAATGTGTTCAGAATTGACCCGGCAGTGTGTGGAGGCACGATGTGTCTTGGCGTGCTGCATGAGACAGATCTCACCCCTAAAATGAAACAATTCACCATCATGAAATTGGATGATGCTCAGGGTGTTTTGATGAAAGCATGCCACAGAAATGGTATTAGCGCACCTTTCTTGCCAAAAAAAACATCTTCCAAGTTTACGATTTGTGTGTGTTCGTGTGTGTGTGCGTGTGTGCGTGTGTGTGTGTGTGTGTGTGTGTGCGTGTGTGTGCGTGTGTGCGTGTGTGCGTGTGTGCGTGTGTGTTCTCAAAGACAACAGTTATTCTGTAATTCTGTGATGACATGAACAGTGATGATGACCATGCAACCTCTGTGCCCAGAGAAAGAATTGCAAAAATTTCTTGAAAGCTATCTGGCAGCAGATAAAGCACTAATTGCCTTCAAGGAAAAAAATTAAATAAAGAAAGTGGGGCAGGAAAACATTGCATTAATCAGCTGGCACTGGGTTTTGGACCGGCTATGGAGCAAAAATGAAATGTTGAATAGAAGTCATGTGGAAGTTCATTCCAGCTGGCCTACTTTCCTAAGCCAATAAAAAACCGGAGCTGCATCTCATATTAAGCACACCGAACAACCCACAAACAACAAAAGTCAATAACAAATGTGATCAATTTTAAATCAAGTGTCATAAATAATGGGCTCGAGATAAATTTGTTTCAGACAATGTTAAAATGTTATGGAATGACTAGACTGTTCTCTACCTTTGTCACATGTACAGTTTGTTCGTTTTATTCATTCTATAGCAAATTACCCGAGATGGGGTGCTCCAGTCAAATCACGCCATGCGAGTCAGACCCGAGTTGTCATTTTTTTGGATTTACGACATACTTGCCAAAAACTCGAGAAAGACTTGACTTATCCAAGAGACTTGACTTAACTTTGACTTCAACTAGATGACAAATCATTTTTTATAGGTGAAAATCTACATTTCAAGACAACTTGCCTTTTTAGGATGGAAAGAAGAAGGTGAAAAAAACAAAGTCAGCGTCACTTGGTATGGTATGAAGTGGCTTCCCAAACACAGAAGTTCAGAAGAACATTAACTTGAATGAATGGATAATCTTGTCGATGATGGTAAAAATAGAGTGGCCAAACAAATGGTTAGCCAGTGGCAGGATCAAAACACGACATCTAACTTCATTCGTCTTTACAAAACCCACAAAGACAGGAAAGCCAGCAATTTAGCTAGCAATTTAGCAAGCACAGTTTTGCGACCAATACAAAGAGTAAAAACTGCGTGGTTGTGAACATTTAAGTTCTGCTCAGTCACGTAACTCCAGGTCGGTTGTTTTCTTAAAACTGTACGGACCTTTCGCTTTGCCTGTCGCAATTCGGTTCGCATTTGGGTTCTCAGTCATGCAACCCCCCCCCCCCAACCCAATTCAAGAAATCGTTGAGTATGTACAATGCATATTCGTTGCCCCCTCACTGAACTCATATTGCCGTGCCATCTTAATATTTCAATGTCCAATGTTTTTACATTCCAATTCATGGATGGTGTCTGGCTGCAGACCAAAGTTGGAAAAGAGCAGTGTTTCTCACATCGTGCCCGTTGGTGAGGAGAGATGTGGGAAGTCATATATATTCACATGACACATATTGTGGTGGCTGGTGCCAAGAGCTCTTGGTATATTTTATTTTGAGATGTATTTAGTGCTTCAATGCTGCAAAAGCTAATGGGATTATACAGTCTGACAAATTCATTTCAAACTCTTGAAACTCATTTGAAATTGTCATCCATCACATTGGCAAACTGACTTGATATCATTTCATACTAAGGTAATGCAGATGTTCAAGTGTAGTGTTTAAAAAATATATACCTGTATATCAGCAATCTTTATGATCAACAAGTTTCCCATAATCATCACAAACTCAACACACCAGTGACTTTTGATGCCTTGTCGACATGGAAAATGTTTTTCTTAGTACGATGCCCGGGGTTCAGGAGGTGTTGAGTTTGTAGGTTCGATATCC
Source organism: Hippocampus mohnikei (assembly GCA_026261675.1). NCBI lineage: Eukaryota > Metazoa > Chordata > Actinopteri > Syngnathiformes > Syngnathidae > Hippocampus > Hippocampus mohnikei. The sequence continues at coordinate 16,865,621 of JAKGUB010000557.1, read as the reverse complement.
ATATTTTTACATTTCTTGCACCATGGTACTACCACAACATTTAAATAGCTGCAATTTGCTTCCATCTTTTTATTGCCTACCGTATTAGATGGCATTCGTAATATGAACGGTAGACACATCAGGCTTCCGTACACTGTGGGAGAGCAGCCTCACATCAAAAAGCCAATTTGCAGCAATCTCTGGATTTCTAAATGTAATCGACGCAATTGGCTGCACTTGATAAGGGCACCAATGGATCACAAATTCGCTGAAAATATGCACACAATTAATCCTTTCAGGGACAGCGGTTATTACTGTTATCAGGTTAAAGGGTGCATGAAAGGGTTAATATGCAAGACATATGCTACTCGAAGATGGTCTTGGCTAACGTGGCACCGTGGCATGACTCAACACGTTCGTTGATCCTGATGCACAGAGGTGTCGGTAGTAGACTTCAGGCAGGCGCTCTGTGTGATGGCTGGCTTCTCGGTAAGTGAATGAATAGCATAAATCGCAGAAGTTCTGTCCATTCATGCATGAACATTATTCTTCCTTTTATGACTTGCAGGTGACAGTGGTTACCCGCTCAGATCCAAGTACTCTCTGATAGAGTCCTCCCTCATGCGCGCTGAGTGGTGGAGTGTGTCATTCAATTCTTGAATGCCAATGGCGGTGTTTTGGATAGGTCAGGAGGCAGACGGCAGTTCCACCTGAGGCAGTCGTTAAAAATGATATCGTGTGGAATTCTCTACAACGTGGCACTCAAGGCTGGCATTCCTATTCCTCCTGGCAGCCCTCCACGGCTGTTTGAGGACCCTGGCCCATAGCTCCCTCACCGACACGTAGGTTACCAACAGGGAGCACGCCTCCGTGATCAAGCCATGCAGCGATTGTCAAGATTCTGCATTGAAAGTATTTTTTTTAACGAGCTCTTTTAATGAATTTGCAATGTTGCACATCACTTCTGTCATCAGTCAGTTGTGCCCAGACTGCATTCATTGCATTGGCGTGTGTGCTGGGGTGGGGGTGGGGGGTTGCTGGGCCTCGATGGCTTCCTCCGACTGCTCATCGCCGGTTTCAATGAAAAGAAAGGAATTAAGGACACATCCCACCTCCTTGCCTCCACCTTGCCGATCAGCTTGTGAAGTTTCGCTTCCTATTCACTTTTGAGGTTGTTGCCATGATTCATGACTGTTTTATATTAATTTTCCTGCTTTCTATTGACCATGTTTGGTTTATTAGGATGCGATCCATGTGCGCACATTCCCAAATGGAAGTCTGACGAAGGGAACATGTCATACATTTGTTAGGTCTGATTTCTCTCCGCCTGCCGCACTTTGAGTAAGACCCTGTAAACACAATAACAATCATATTGTTTCTGACAGCTATCTACTCATCAAAATAGACAATGTTAGATCTATTATCTGCCCTTAAATAACGTCAAAATTATAGTTATCGTATTGTGGAGTTTATGTCATGTTGCTTGTGATTACTGCACCCTCATACCAAGTGTATAAAAGAATGCACACTGTATTTCATTACTTCGAATTGAAACCGGAAAACAACCGTGTAAGCATTTTCCTTTCCTCCCTGCATTCTAAAACTACTTTTTGTGTAGTGGAGCTGAATACATAAGCTCGATCATTCTCCCCTGACGAGTGTCATTGTGTCCCATTTCTAAAGCAAATGAAATGGCCTCAAATCACTTTTTCTTTCATGTAAACCCCCAGGAGAGAAACTCAGCAAGAAAAACGTTTTACGATCACCATTTACAGCTGAATCCCAGGTTGCTGACCCACAGCAGTTCAGCTAAAATGCGTAAACAGCAGAGCACTTCCGCCTCCCTAATTCACTTGTAGAGTCGATTAAAGCAACAGACTCTGCTGTGCAATGCACACACAGATGCTCACAAACGGATTCAATTCTCTATGTTGTGACTTCATCCTTTTCCCCATCGCTTCTAAAGAATGCTTCGCATCAACCATGTTTCTCACAAATGGCCATATTCTCCCATGTGCTTTAGAGTGCAAGGGGACACAGGTTTTTTTCTGGCAGATTCGACCGACCACTTACAGAAAGTCATTCATTTATTGAATGCATCTTCGTGCCAGATATGTACTCTGGGTGGTGCAAACCTTAAAATATTCGTGTTCCTTGTCAAATTGGGCCTTGCTTGTATTCTCCTGGTGACCAACCAATCCCAGAGCACACACATGATCAACCAGAATTTCGTGGTTTATTTGTCCCTCCACGTTTGCCACACCCCAAATGATGCTGAAATGGACCATAATGGAGAAATCACAGTTGGTGACTATTTGCCGCACACCCAATAATTGAACACTACACATCTAGCAAAGTGCTACAACTGAGAATATGTGACACTCTATCAGGTTTTCATGTTCCAGCCAAGAACTTTTGCAATTTGGTCGCTAAATCTCCATCCATCCATCCATTTTCCGATCCGCTTCATCCTCACAAGTGCCGCGGGCATGCTGTAGCCTATGCCAGCTGTCTTCAGGCAGTAGGCGGGGGACACCCTGAACCGGTTGCCAGCCAATCGCAGGCCACACAGACACAAGCAACCATTTGGGCTTACACTCACACCTATGGAAAATTTAGAGTGTTCAATCAGCCTGCCATGTATGTTATTGGAATGTGGAAGGAAACCGGAGTACACGGAAAAAAACCCACACAGGCATAGGGAGAACATGCAAACTCCACACAGGAAGGCAGGCTGTAATTGAACCCTGCACTTCTGCACTGTGAGGCGAACGTGCTAACCAATCGCCCAACGTGCCACCTGAGCCATAACTATTGGGCAAAAGTAACATTTCGGCTTTGTTGCTAATTTCTAGTCGTTCTGTTTGTGCAAAATTAATAAATTAATAAATGGTAAGACAAATGAGTTATGCAACACAGTTTTTGCGTGAGTAAACGCTTGCACAAAACAACTACACGAGTGGAAATTTACAAGGGATGAAGGCCACATAATCAAAACAGAGGCGAAGAAAGTGAACAGTGGAATACAAAGTGCAAAAAAGCTACTGGTGGTAGGGATTACATTTGCATTATTTAATGGAATTGTGTTTGTTTGTTTTTCACAGAGGTCAAATGGATTTGGATGTGGTTGTGCATTCACCTTTTTTTTTTTAACGAATCATACAAGCTACCGGAAAAAAAAAAGACCATTGCTGGCAAAATTCACCAAATTCATCAACCATAGATGAAAAATGCCCGGCTCTGCAAATAATATTCCAAAGTTAAAGACAGTTTAATTGATTACATTTGCATATAAAACGGCGTGATTTATTTTCTTTCCCATGAGCATGAAAACAAAAGCGGAAGGTTGGGATACAAAATGTCACGTTTTGCGTGATGGTAGTGCAGAGGACTCCAAAAAGCAGGGAGGCTTGGAGGAGCAGGGTGGAATGACCAAGATGTATTTAACAGAATGTCAACACAGGAATACACGGGAGAAACTAACTCAAAAACTCACTCAAACAAAGTCCAGCAAAATCACAAGAAATCAAAGTAGCAAAAAAACCTCACACAGAAAAACAAAACATGACACGTGCACACAGCAACAAACAAACAGCAACAATGATCCGACACCAAGTGGTTGTGCCGGGAGTCCTTTTAAACAAACAAACTAATGACACAATGACCAACAGGTGTGCAGCTGCAGGCGGAGCTTTACAATACCACCTGTTGGCCACAAACAGAACCATGACACAAAAGCCTCAAAATGTACACACAAACTATTTTACCTCCTTATGTTGCTGCTATTAAACACACATTTAAAACCGTTATGGCCACAATTTGTACATGTAATCGGACATTCTCAGATCCCATCAGGGACTCAACATGCGGAAATCAATGTCATATTGATCATATGTAAACCATGAATCTCAAATGAGGCAGACCCGATATTTCCTGTCATTGCGTCATTGGCATGTAATAAAGAACACAAAAGAAAGTAACTTCACAGCTAATTACCTCATTAGAGAACATAATCCTGATTGGTCTTTGCGAGACCTGGTTCAAACCTAATGAGTTTTTACCGCTAAATGACCTCGCCTCCAAACATTGCAAGTTCACATCCTCGTAAGATGGGTGGGGGTGTAGCCGTTATTTTCGAATCTGCTCTCAAGCAACGCCTGAAAAAGTTTTGAAGTTCTCGTGATGCGTTACCATAGCCTCATTGCAGTTTTATCTTGCAGTTATTTACCGGCCCCTTGGCCCTGACGCTGGCTTTTTCTATGAATTTTCTGAACTTGTGGCTGACGTTTCTTTCTTTCATTTCTTTCCATATTGCCGTGCTTTGGCCAAAAATCAGTCGCATGGAACCATGTTCTTGTTTTTTCAACAACACTTTGCCTATTGCGGTCTTTTACTTTTCTGTATTAAGTCTGCAGCTTCTTGTTTTGTCCAGCACTGCTCGGAAGTCCCTTGGCAGTCATCTTACGGCTGATGAGCTGGAACACTGCCATCAAGATCCCTCTGCACCCACACTTGATTATACCAAGGAAGTTCGCCACCTCCGCTATAGTTCATGGGTTACTGTTGTGCGCTTAAATCATGGCGTTGGAATTGCTGCCTGTACTAATGGACGTCAGGAAGGTATTAATTGCAGTACTGCAGTGCTTATAAATCATGAGTTGCACTCAGCTGCAAAAAAAAAAAGGATTCTATTAAAATCAACAAGATAGATAGATAGATAGATCGATCATATTTTCAGTTCCATGAGAATTCACTGCTGGCCAAAACCTTTTCATTTAATTTTTCTTCTACTTCTTCCTCTTCTTCTTGGTTCACGGGCAGATTATAGCTCTTTGGTGCATATCGCCACCTACTGTACAGTTTTCCATTTGAAGTCAATGGAAGCAACCCTACTCGTATTCAATTCAGCCCCACGACCAAACATAGGAGACAGTCTTGAATAAAAATAATTTCAGCAAGATTTCACAGAAAATCGCAACCACAAAGGTTTCTATGCAAATAAATACACACGCATAAAATATTAGACTCAAACAAAGGTTGCAGATTGAAGTTGTCAGAGCACAGTGAAGTGATCTCATCTGGTTCTAGTCAATGCAGTCCTCTCCAAGGAACCCCTGTGACCAAACACACGAGAAAGACCGGTGTCTTTTTATCTCTTTTAGACTGCCGTCATAAATCAAACATCAGCAAAACAGGTGTCCGTCAGTGACAGACGGACCTTCCACCAACTGCCACACCAATCCAGAGATGATGGGAGAACGAAGACATCGCTCCTTTTATTGTGTCATGCTGAGCTCAATCGATAAAAGAATGGAGGCCACAATGGCACACTGTGAGGTACGCAGGATGATTACAGTATTTCAGTTTGTGAGACATAGAGAGAGAGAGAGAGAGAGAGAGAGAGAGAGAGAGAGAGAGAGAGAGAGAGAGAGAGAGAGAGAGAGAGACAGTAGATGGATCTTACCAAGGATTTCAGTCCATCACTCATGTTGCCTGCTTCCTACGGTGGTATACGACTCTGAAACATGCGCACCATGCTGTGAACCTCAGCACTTTTCAGATTGGCCATCCCCTTGACAGTGCATCACCTCACTCTAGGAATATTCCGAAGACTCCACGAGTTACAGAGCTGACACACACAGGTACATGTGGGTGCACACACGCATGCACGCACGCAAATGCACACGCGCCCCAAACACACACGGCATCATAACTCCCATCCGTCAACCAAGCAAACTCCACCTCTAAATTCCATAGCTACAGGCGCAGACGTATTTGGTAGTAAGCATGTGTGTCTCACAATATAACATCTCGAGTGGCCAGTGTATTACATGACCCTTATATACAAAGAAGAGCGGGTGCATGTGTGTGTGTGCGTGTTTCTGTGTGTTGGCATTAAGAATGAATACATTTTTTTTTCTGACAGGACATGATATATATATTTTTTTGAGTCGTAAGTGTTTCTTAAAGGCAATCTGCAGTGCAATATCTACAATATTAACATCGAATCTCTCGGGAACACACGCACACACACACACACACACACACACACACACACACACACACACACACACACACACACACACACACACACACATATTTAAAGCATTAAGCTTTTATGGGCCTCTTCTGTATTGTGGGACACACGCTGGCAGCAAATTTGAAATCAGCTGTCTCCATGCAACAGTGACGATCCACAGATTGTGCCTTGCCTACAAAGTTTAGGAAACGTACCGGTAGTTTATTTCTGTTTTTCGGGCTTTGATGTCACCATCTGATTTGCTTGACCATCACCTCTGACTGCAGCCCGCAGATTGGGGTTGGGCTAAATGTAGGTGGAGCTAAACGTTTGACTCGAAAAAGCCATTTTGACATCCATTCTGGGTGAACAGACGGTCTCGTAGAACCACGGAAGTACGTCCAGCATGTTCTGGGGTGCTGAAAATGCAGGGGTTGACGTTGTTTCTGAGTGTCTAGGCCAGGGGGTGCCCTCCTTGCAATTATACGCTAAGGAACATCAACTCCTCGACTATTTTCTCATGCAGTTGTTCACAAAGAGGAGAATCTCTTCCCATCTCTGCTTGTGAATGACAAAACAATTCGGGGAAGCTAATTTTACACCCAATCATGGCACCCACCTGTTCCCAGTTAGCCTGTTCATCGGTGGGATGTTGCAAACAGGTGTTAGAAGAGCGTTCCTCAACTATCTCCGTCTTTTTTGCCACCTGTTTCAGATTGTTGGGAATGCGTTGAGACCATAAAATTGTAATTTAATTACTATTTGCTGAAAACAATAAAGTTTATCTGTTTGAACATTAAATATTACACTAATCCCCGTGCCGTGCACTATTAAGGGTTTTTTCTATTTTGGAGGGGTGTGTCAGGAAAAAATGTAGTGCACTCCAAATTACCCACAATGCATTTGTCAATTTTCTCATCATAAGTAGAAGGGCAATATCTTCCTATTGGTCAATGCCGAAGACCAGATGGGAGACATGTCACACTATGCGGCAGGACGAACAAAAATTCTGACATGCCAAACTTTTTTTATTGAGTATGTCACACTACATGAGCTTCGAGGCGTCAAAACAACACAAAATCGGCGACAAGACACTACGTTTGTCGGCTCAAAACAGGCCTACATTCGTGCAGTCTGACATCGGCATTCGGGATCACCACTTGACTTGATCACCGCTGTGGGAAGCAGACCCCCCCCACCCCCACACACACACACACAGCATGAACAGCGGTGAAGCTGAGAGGCTTAGCATACTCCAAACAATGTTCCAAGATGGCGGTACCTGTAGCTGTAAAATTTATACAGTGATGATTTACGCATATCAACACACACAACGGCAACATGTTAAGAAGCTTTCTAAAAAGGCTAAACAAAAGAGAAGAACGTATGAGACCTCATAGTTGCTTGGTCACAGATCAATGTGGCAGCCTTCTTGTAATTCAAGACTCCCCTTTACATTGGCTATGAAATCGATATTTGATGGATGGGACAGATTTATTCCACTGCCGGTCCTCAACCTGCCATGCTGGGCAATGTAGGGGGCCTGAAAGATTTTAAGGGATCTCCAAAGCTTCAGAAACTTGGAGGAAATTGTGCTCACGAGAGAATTTGGGATAATATAATTCAAAAGTATGTTCATGACGCTGTCACAAATGGTAATATAGGCAACTTGCCACCTTTCTAACAAATGGTAATAATGCAAATGCACTTTAGAAAGTAAAACAACAAACATGGAAGTAGATGGTTCATAAAAACACACCACTGTTCGAAAAGAACATCATGCATTTTTTAATCGCTATGGCAAGTCTATAACACCTTTTGTGGGGCACTTCAACCCACTTATCATTTTTTTTTCTTCTTTCCATTTTCTAGTCGTAGCTGAAAAATGAAGTGGCTCATTTCAAAAATACTAAACCGAAAAACGGACCACTAGACCGAGTTTAATTTTAATATTTAGTTGTTTAGTTCTTTCCTGCCTATCATTGCTCCCTGAATGAATGAAACTGGATGTTGTTGTTGAAGTGCTCTATAGAGCCACACGTTTTGTTCCTCTAAACCAGGCATGTCCACCTCCGGTCCTCAAGGGCCGCTGGTCTGCATGTTTTCTATGTTTCCCGACTCCAACACACCCTGATCCAAATGGTCAGCTTATCAGCAAGCTCTGAGGAAGCCTGATAATGATCCTGACCGTTTGAATCAGGTGCGTTGGATGAGCGAGAGAGAGAGAAACGGGCAGGACAGCGGCCCTTGAGGACCGGGTTCTGACACTCCTGCGTACTTCTGAGAATTTTAATGCAGCTGATGGATGAATTGATTAATTTGTGGTGATGGTCATGATTGATTGGGCTTCCTGCCAATGCTCGTGACCAATCACCCAGGTCAAGGAAATCCAACCAATTAAAATCAGATTTCTTCCTGTGGCCCATTTTTCAATTTAGAAGATAATGCAACAAACGTTTTTTTTACAAGGAGCAATGCTGCCCCAACTTATACATTTTGGAGGGGGGCAAAAACAGAAATTCCTGCCTTTTCTTGCCATGATTGTTTCCTCACAAAACAATTTGGACTGAGAAATGAGGTAGACAGTGACACCCACCTTTCTTGTTACGTCATCGCCCTGGGTGTTTTTTTTTTCTTTAAATATGGGCTACCATAGCTAAGGCTTGTCAGTTTCAAGAAAAACAGGAGGTGAGATTTTTTTTTTTAGCTCAGGGGCTCATGTCCTCAACATGACTTGAATGCATCGAGAAAGTTGTGGTCCACACAAAAAAAAACACATCATTGTTCAACTAGACAGTCCAAGGAGTATGTGAAGTACCAGGAGGATTAGAGAGAGGATAGGGTCACCAATCTTCATGTTTTGAAGAACCGTTCATAAATGTTCATAATAACGATTGAGAAGATTGGCTTGGTTGTAATTTTCTCAATACTTAACGTGGCTAAGGAACACGTACCCAGACTTGACCTCCAGCGGTTCCCACATAAATTGAGTTTGACAGCCCTGACTGACTCCTTTAATTTACTGGCCTCCTTACTTGCCACGAGTAAACAATTTGAAAAAAAAATGCCGTTCATGTTGTCTGTTTCTTAGCAGGAGTGAAATTTTGCTGCCACGTGTTTGGTTTCAACGGCCTTTAAATATAATTTGTAGTGGACCATAGATTAAAAAAAGGCACACATAATGTCCAGAATTTTAGGGGCAGTCTTGAGCCCTGTAAAATATTAAAAATATGTTTTATTAAAGCAGCACCTCGATAAAACAAAGTTCTCTCGTCGCAGACAAGCTCTGGTGAGACTGCCATCTTAAAGCGCATCCCAACATTGTCACTACGCGTATCCATGCGCAAACCGTATGCAGTTTGGCTTTTTTCATTGAACCGTTTACATGACGCTCATTCGGATTAGCAAGAGGAATCTTTCACCCTTGTGAATAAAAATTTAATTTCATTCAGATGGGGCCTTTTTATTCCGGTTGAGGCGTTTGTATGGAGTATTTTCATTTGTTTATTCAGACTCATTCGAATCGGAATACGTGGCTCCGGCTTCTGTCAATATCTCTGCTCCCCTGCCTCCTGCTTGACGACCATGAGTTGCCTACTTTTAATTGAGTCACTCCAACAACACCGCCCATACTGAATAAGTCATGTGCTTTTGGAGAAGACATCTTTTTATTATGCATTTGAAGGATTTTGTATTTATTTTCATTCTTATGAAACATACATACACAGAGAGAAAAAAAATCCATGTAAGGTCTTAATGGACATGCAGTATAGAAGCGATGTGAGAATGAGGGGGCTGCTCATAATCACCGCCTCGAGCACTGCGGTAAACTGCAAACTCAATGCTGATAATACCTTTAGAAACTGAACCGTTGGGTCGCATTTTTCTGGCTGTGACATTATCTGGACTGAGCAGTTTCAGCCTCAACAACATTCAGGCGCAATATGCAGGATGAGACACCTAAGTTTATGAAGTGGCTCGAATGCACACACAGACTTATCTGGAGGAAAAATTAAGGATTTGTTCTGTCCCAACAAAGGATGAAAAATGCTTTCCCCTCGTCGCTCCCTAAAAAAACTGTGTTATTATCATCTGAGTCAAGCAGTTTCTCATTCCTCATCAGGTAAAAGCTTATTTGGCAAAGGGAGGAAATAAACAACTTAAACGGCGGCAGATCTTTAAAATCTTGTTGCGCGAGATGTCCAATCTGAAAATGCTAACACACACTTCCAGTTTTGGAATATTTTGAATGGAATCATGCATTTGACAAAAATCAGAAAATAAACGATTAATATTGGATGGAATTATATTACGATCATAAAATAAGCCAGTGGCAAGCCCGCATAAAAAATATCACATGAACAGAAAGGTGCGGTCATTACCTGAGCTCTGAGCAACTGCGATGCCATTTTCAGTCGACAACAAGTGGCAAAATGGCTGCCCCCTTTGTTTTGATAAAAACAGGTGTATTTTGCTGTTGAATTCATATTCCACAATGCAATATAAATCAGAATGCTGCGTTTAGACGAGTGGGCATGTCATCAGTTTTGCAGGGAGGTTGGCTACAATCCTGTGGATCTTCCATTACTGAATGGTATGTGTAATTATCGTCAAAGGAACATCAAGCTGCTTGGAGATGCTCTTGCAGCCTTTACGTTTAACGCGATCGTCTAGAATTTTTCTTGTCTATAAGTTCTCTCTTTTGCATTTTCTGTTTATTGTATTTACACGCTATGTTACCTAACAGCACAGTGACTACTTAATGCTATCCTTTAAATACTGTACTGGATTCTAGGGGGTCACCGACCTTCTTGAAGCGCAGTGCTACTAGTTGGCTGCTAATGAGTGCGAAGGGCTACCTGTTTGACATAGACTTCTGAATTTTTAAAATTAATTCATCAGATACTATTATTATTTTATCTTGTTATTTTTAGGGCCGGGAAAATAAATTGACTAACTCGGCTCCACGGACAAGAAAAATTGAATAGCACACTGATTTTTGCCATAAATGGGAGAGGGAGGGCATGAGTGATGAAATAATTGATAGGATTATTAATTCCAATGAGATTCATTCATGAGAGCCCTGGTGATTAATAACACATAATGACTTTCATTTACATGAAGACACTGATCACGTTAATGATTGCTCACAATCATTAGGAAACATAAATACCAACCATCAACAGCTGTCTTCGGGCAGTAGGCGGTGTACACCCTGATCTGGTTGCCAGCCAACCACAGGGCAGACATCGACAAACAACCATTCATGCTCACAATCACACCCACGGCCAATTTAAAGTGGTCCATTGACCTGTCATGCATGTTTTTCGGAATGTGGGAGGAAACCGGAGTACCAGGAGAAAACCCACGCAGGCGCAGGAAGAACATGCAAACTCCACACAGGGAGGCCGAAGCCGGAAATGAGCCCACAGACCACCGGGCCGCCCCATGACCTAACCAAATTGGGTAAATAAGAACCGTGTTTATGAATAGGAAAACCAGATTTTCCTGCCTCCTGGTGGCTTGGTGAGAGAAATGATTCAAAGTAATATAAATGCAATGCGTTTGAGACAGTTTGACTCTCGGAATACCTTGAATCATAAGAGTTGATTGCATTCTGTGACAATTACATTTGTATAAAAATTTGTTGTGCCCACCTTAATAAGTTGAAAGGTATTGGCGCAAGACATTTTGTGTGTCCATTCCATTTGTATGTAGTTATATTAGGAGTGTGGTGAATAATATAAACAGAACATACAGTAAGTAAGAAAGAAAAAAACACATGAATATAGGCAATTCCCCCCATGGTTTATGCAAACTTCAGCATCTGACAACTTGATTCAACTATTTTCTCTTCTTTAGACATATTCAACCCATTATAATTCGTAGGCCAGACAAAGATTTGATCAAGTTGTTGAACTGAAAGGAGCCATTGAACAAGAATGAACTGAATGACTAACCTGAATCTTATTGAGGTTTGCCATACAGATTGTTTTGTCTTATTAGCTTATCACTTGGTTAACAGATATTGTGACAAAATAGAATTTGGAATAGTATGACAATTTGAAAATACAACTTTGGCTTCATAATTGTGCGTGCATGCGAGCGAGCAAGAGAGAGAGAGAGAGAGAGAGAGAGAATGAGAGCGTGGGTGTGTGAGACCGAATCTATAGAACGTATCCGGCACACTGACGTGATGACCCAAGCATTTGCCTCATTCAGTCTCTGTGTCTCTCTCTCTCTCTCTCTCTCTCTCTCTCTCTCTCTCTCTCTCTCTCTCTCTCTCTCTCTCTCTCTCTCTTTCTCTCTCACACACACACACACACACACACACACACACACACACACACACACACACACACACACAGTCAGCAGGAGCAGCAGCAGACGCTCAGTACTGCCCTCATTGTGTGGATCGCAGCAGGAAAATCAGGAGCATAGGCTCCGGTTCAGCTCCATCGCGGGGAAGATAGATTTCCAGTGACTGTCTCTCTCCTGAGCTGCTTCTCCCTGACTCCCTCCCCAAGAGTTCATTTTTATTCCCCTCATTTGTTTCTCAAGACGATAAAGGACATCCTGTCAGTCGTGCGTCACTGTGCAATAACTGCACATTTTATTTTATTTTTTATTTTTTGCTGGGACTTTTAAAGATGGCTTTTTAGATGACCTGCTTTTTGGATTTTGATATGAGGAGCGAGAGGGTGCGTATGGCCATCCGAATCGCCCTCTGATCATTTGCTGCAGCTGCTGGTGAGCTGCTCACCAAGAAGCCACAAATATGTGGTCACCCTGAGCAAAAAAGGGAAGGCAGCGAATGGATTTTCTTGCAATGCTTCTCTGCTTCTGACAATGTTCCAAATCCATCTTCCACACAGAATTCCGTTCATTTCCAGTATTGCTATTGTTTAACAGGATTGTCTTTTTTCCTTTTTTTTTTTTGTGCTGAGGAATTTTGGAATTGTTTTCACTTCCAAGGCAGAGGTCAGTCGACATCTTTTGTATCAAGATCTCATCTTCATATACAACATTCGTTTCATGCCCTTGATTTTTGCAGGCTTGTTCGTACGTGCGTGTGTGACATCTTACGTGAGAGTCCTTTTTTTTCCTCATATGTCAACTCTCTCCTCCACTTTTTTCATTCAGCCCAAGGCTCCCAACGCAGACGTAGATGCCGGATCCATGTATTGACGACCACTTTTGGCTGTAAAAATGCTGAGCGGTGTCCTCTTTCTGAGCGTCCTCACGGTCACCAGCCTGTCGCCATCTGAGACGGAGAGCCGCAAAACTTCAGCCTCCAAAGATATCTGCAAGATCCGCTGTGCCTGCGAGGAGAGAGAGAACATTTTGAATATTAACTGTGAGAATAAAGGATTTACCACCGTCAGCCAGTTCCAGGCACCGCCGAATAAGATCTCGCAGCTTTTTCTAAACGGGAACTTCCTCTCTCGTATTAGCGCAAATGAGTTTGTCAATTATGGCAATGTCACCTCTCTGCATCTGGGGAACAATGGATTACAGGAGATCGGCAACAACGCTTTTCAGGGGCTGCGCTTCTTGAAGAGGCTGCACTTGAACAATAACAACCTGGAGGGGATAAAAGAGGACACGTTTGCGGGGCTTGAGAGTATGGAGTATTTACAGGCAGATTACAATTATATCAGCGCCATTGAACCCGGCGCTTTCAGTAAGCTGAACAAGCTCAAAGTGCTGATCCTCAATGACAACCTCCTGTTGTCTTTGCCTCCCAACGTTTTCCGCTTCGTGCTCCTGACCCATTTGGATTTACGCGGCAACCGGCTCAAGACTTTGCCCTTTGCAGGGGTACTGGAGCACATTGGCGGAATCATGGAGATCCAGCTGGAAGAAAACCCCTGGAATTGTACGTGTGATCTGATTCCTCTCAAAGCCTGGTTGGACACGATTTCTGTCTTTGTGGGGGACATAGTGTGCGAGACGCCATTCAGGCTGCACGGTAAAGACATCACGCAGCTTATAAAGCAGGATCTGTGCCCGCGCAGAAATGCCGGCGAGCGCGCTCACCCTGCCTCCGACTCTCACTTTCAAGGGGCGCTGCCCGCAACCTACCTCCCCGGCATGATTTCCCCCACCCGTCTCCCGAAGGCTTCGCGGCCGCCTAAAATGCGGTACAGGCCCACCCCTCGCATCGCAAAGGACAAACACGTCTTTGGGCCGATCATGGTTTACCAGACCCGCTCTCCTGTGCCTATTATGTGTCCTAGTGTGTGTGTGTGCACATCCCAAAACCCAGACAGTGGACTTAACATCAACTGTCAAGAGCGGAAGTTGCACAACATAAGTGAGTTGAACCCCAAGCCCTCCTACCCGAAAAAACTGCACCTGACCGGCAACTACCTTCAAGTGATCTACAGAACGGATCTAACGGAGTACAGTCTTCTGGAGCTACTTCATCTCGGAAATAACAGGATCGCAGTCATCCAGGATGGGGCATTTGAGAATCTGACAAATCTGAGGCGGCTCTATCTGAACGGGAATTACATCGAGGCACTTTCACAATCACTTTTTGCTGGCCTGCAATCACTCCAGTATCTCTATTTGGAATACAATGTCATCAAAGACATTTTACCGCAGACATTCAACGCTTTGCATAACCTTCAGCTGCTTTTCCTCAACAATAACCTGCTAAGATCACTGCCTGACAATGTTTTCGGGGGCACTATGCTAACCAGACTGAATTTACGGAATAATCATTTCTCATATCTCCCCGTGAAGGGCGTGCTTGACCAGTTATCCGCGTTTATCCAGATTGACCTGCAGGAGAACCCTTGGGACTGCACCTGTCATATCGTGGCACTCAAAAACTGGATGGAGCTGTCCAGCACCAGCGTAGTGGTTAATGAAATCACTTGTGACTCACCCTCGAAGCACGCCGGTCGCTTGCTGCGCTCACTGCGCAATGAGGCCATCTGCCCTGAGCCAAGCGTGGAGCCTCCGCCTCAATATGCCCCCCCTACCAAAGCCCCGACATTAGCGAGCCCTAGCACTGAGTCACCGACACCCTCTTCCCCTTCTTCTTTCAGCTCAGTCAGCCCCACTGAATCGCGAGTCCAAACCCCTGAGTTGCATCCAGAAGTCCCACTTTCAGTCCTCATTCTCGGGCTTCTGATTGTTTTCATCCTGTCTGTCTGCTTTGGCGCAGGGCTCTTTGTTTTTGTTCTAAAACGACGCAAAGGGGTGGAACACATCCCAACGGGCTCCAACAATATCGATCTTAACTCGTTCCAAGTGCAGTATGGCTCCTACAATCCTGAACCAACCCGCGATAAAAATTCGGAAAGTCATGTCTATAATTACATCCCCGCACCCGTGGGTTCCATGTGCCAAAACCCAATTTACATCCAGAAAGATGGCGAGCAGGTGGCATATTACCGAAACCTCAAGGAGCTAAGCTTTGGGCCGCTGAATGCAAAGAAAGATGATATTCTCACGCGTAGCCCGGGAGCTTATACCATTAGCGCGGTGGATTTCAAGGATAAATCCCCGGCATCGCCTCCTGAGATGCTATATCAGAACGTAGGAGAGAGGCCCAACAAGGAGCTTCCGACAGCTGCCGGCACCTCTCCCTTCAGTTACAATTTCTGCACTTTACCCAAGAGACCATGCATCGTGCCCCCCTACGAGGCTGCCACAGCCCCGCGTCACGTCACCAACCAGGACAGGTGGAACAAAACGGCGGTGTACGGAACCCCCAGAAAATGCTTTGGGGTGGAGATCCCGTCCAAAAACAGTGAGCACCAGTTTCTTCTTCATGGGAAGCTAAAAACAGAGCCGGACTATCTGGAGGTTCTGGAGAAACAGACTGCTATGAGCCAGCTGTAAGAGAACGACGATCTAGAAATCCTCCCGGTCTCCACCCCTCTCGGCTCCCAAGGATCTTTGCAGCATTCATCATGATTATAAAGTGTCAATCAGTAACTGTTCTTGTAGCCCACTATATTGCTATCTTATCTCAGTGTTGAAGCTCGGATTACAGACAGAAAGCAAACAATTTTTTTTTTTTTTATGTGTTACATTCTCTTTTTTTTCCCAATCTGGATAAAAAGATTCTCAGAAGTATATTATAATGCTGTTCTATTTTTTCTTCGGGGGGAAAGTATAAATTATTCCATCTGTTTCCTTAAAAAAAAAAAAAACCGCTGGAAGATGGCAAGACGGTGTAAAAATATGGCCCTGCGCGTTTGTTTCTATAAAACTGGATTTCATTTTCCCTGAGATGCAGAAAATATGAATCGATGGGTCTTTGAAACTGGAGGGAAGGCTACAGGAGGACATTTCTGTATATACATAGACTGCACATATGAATGGTGAGCGTTAAATCATCAAAAATAACCTCCTGAAATGTATTGAGCCAACTCTCACGACATGACTCCATAAAGTGCCTTTGCACTCCATTTTTTTTTCATCATTGATGCACTCTGCAGATTGATTTTACCTGGAAAATGTATTTTAAGGAATCAAATCTTTATGTAAATTACAAAATATATATATTTGTCAGTTGGGAGTAAAAAAAGGAGACTAAATGTACTTGAAAATGGTTGTGACATTATAACTTTTGATGGGGACACGTGTATTTTGATCCCGTCATGTCTTTGGCAATGTACAACTTTGAAACATTGTATGCTATAAGGGAGCAATATAGAGTTGTTCAGTCGAGCCATTAAATTTTCACTGAGGCACTTTGTCAAGATCCTGAGCTTCAGGTGGTGCATTTTGTTTAGACTGCAGGATTATTTTGGGATGTGGCACGTGCTGTGAGTTGCTCTAATGAGGGTCTGTAAGTGTGTGTGTGTGTGTGTGTGTGTGTGTGTGTGTGTGTGTGTGAGGCAGAAGAAAATAGAGCTCGCCTGCAGCTCGTGCTTCTCGGTCTCTCCACTGAAATGAAATGACACTTTCTTCTAAGTTCAATGAAATCTCCGGTTTTCCTCTTTTGAAGCCTCATTCAACATTTCGGAGAAATAAGCGCATCATGCATCAAATGTTGGATATGGTGCAATTTAATATTGAGAGCATTAGGTACCGGAAGTGTCATGATAGAATTTATCATGGTGAAGAAGAAGAAACTGTTCCAAGATTTCTGGATGCCTTTTTTGAAGTCCTCATTCATTAGTGTGTCTTTGTGACACACACACACACACACACACACACACACACACACACACACACACACACACACACACACACACACACACACACACACACACACATTTTATGAGCAGAATAATTCCCTGTGGCTGACAATTAAAAAAAAAAGGTTTGCCACTTTAAATGAGCACTAGAATGCAGCACAAAGTGGTCTTACTCTGGAATCTCATAAAAGATGTTCTCCACATGAGGGTGTTAACATCTGACTTGGCGCAAGTGAGAAAACCAACCCGATCTGATTGATTTTAAGCCTGCTGCCATCTAATGTGACATGGATGAACTGTTTTCCTTCACGGGGTCTTTTTACTCCGTCAATGGCCTTCAAACTAATCCCAGCCTTCGTTTTTTTTTTCTTTTTTCCCACCACAAACTCACCCCACCGTCTCCTGTGTCTTTTGTTGCTGCACTTTTCTCCTCCCTGCTGGATCCGTGCCGTCTATTGTGTGTCTGTCCGAGGTGCTGAAATGTTGTGCAAGGGGACCGTACACCAATCTGATGGCGGAGCCAAATTCGAGCTCTGTGTGTGGGAGGCAAGCGAGAGTTCATGTCTTTGAGATTCAGGTAGCAAAAAAAAAAAAAAAAAAGTCATGCTTTGGGTTATAAGTTGTCCCGAGATGTGTGACAGTCTGGGAACTATTCCCTGAAAATAGCCTTGAGGCCAGTGTGAGAGGGAGAGAAAATGTTGCATGTAAGCTGGTGGTTTTCATGAATTTTTGTGTTTTTTGGGGGGGAGGGCAGGGGGGTGGGTTGTTACGTGATAAAGTAATATTGCACACAAAGCAATCTGTGCAATCTGTGTTGTGCTTCAATTTACTATGGCCTGATATGCCTCTGCTCTTTTTTGCTGTTAATTTCAGGCTTTAGTTATTATTTTTAGAATACGGGTTAGGAGATGTTAAAGGAATGTAGTGAACTCATCGTGTCACATTGCTATTTTTGGACTGCACCTAACCATTCTATTCGTTTTGACCGCATTAAAGGCTCAGTGCGAATAGCTGCAGTACTGTCTCGCCTACAGATTAGCATGGAAACAGTCCATTCATTTATAATGATATTGCAGTACTATTTTAAGGTATGCGTGTGTGCAAAAGGTGCATCTTAGGTGGGGAGGGGAATTGGACCGTAATTCTGTTACACTTGCTTTAATTTGATGCAGATCTAGGACCACAAGTACCAATCAGACCCCAAATCTATTCTTGAAATGTTCCAAATGGCAAGCAATTTTGGGCTTCAATCAGGCTGAAACCTTCTTATTACAAGGCAATGATTAATGGCTCGTTTCAATAAACCAGCAAGGTATCAGAGTTTCTCCTCATAAGCAGAGTTTTGCACAATGGCGTTGTTTCAGAAGGAGCGAGCTGAAAAAGCAATTGCCTCTAATGCTGTGATTAATCTTGCCGCCGCCATGCAATGTTTTATTTTCTCAAAAGCCAGACGCTTTTCTAGCATTAGGCTGTATTCTGTGGAACATTTTTATTCTGCCTTCTGACCCCTGAGAGTTGAACTTTTTATGCAGAATTGCTTTCACTTGTGGTTTCTGATGCGGCGGCACACGGTGAGCAGAGCTGTGAATCCTGTCATGTGGGTTTCTCCCCCCTGCCACCCTCACCGTCTTTTTTAACAAGCATTGCCATTTCAGCTGCTTGGTGAATGGGACGGAGAAGAAAGAGAGAGCGATGGGGGGGAGGGGGGGTTAGGGGAAATGAACAGAAAGAGAGGGAGAGCGCAAAAGTGTGCCGTTCACTCCTCTGCTCTGAAAATGGAGTGATTTTCCTTCCTAGGGCACAATTGCTCCTCTGTGTCTTTTTAGTGGCACTGAAGGAAGGGGAGAGAAAATGCTCTCTATCTGTAACACACACACACACACACACACACACACACACACACACACACACACGTGCGCACGAACACGCACAGGGGATATGGGAGGCTTAGATTGTGCCGCCTTGCACACCAATGAGGAGGCTTTCTCCACCAGAACACTCCCTTCTCTTATCTTGAAGCCCTGGGACTCCGGTGTATGAGTGTGAGAGTGAATGAATGAGTGACTGAGCGGCTGAGGGCGCGTTCATATATTCCGACACTGCAGTGTGTCTGACGGTTATCGTGGCAGCTCTGTCCTCGCCACTGCTCTTCGATAAGTTTCAAAGGGATAAATAGAAATGTTGTGTCTAATATGCTTTGTGCCCTTTTCTTTTATGTTTCACTCCCATTGTCGTCTCTCTTTGCCCCTCTTTCTAAGAGTGATAGGATAGAGAACTATAAATTGGTATTCTTGTTGAGTGGCTCAATTTGTGGCAAAGCGATTCAGAGATGACTTTGAACCATGGGGGCTGTTGCTTTGAGTTGATTTATGGAGGCCATTTCCGCGTTCTTGCCAGTGGATATGGTGGTGTATGTTGCCATTTTTCTTCTGGTGCGTGATTGTGTGGGTTGTATTGTGTGTGAAAGGTGATTTTATCACCTACAATTTTAATCATTTTCAGTTAACTGACTGCTTCCATTCGTTTTCCTCTCTGGACTGATGAGCTTGGGCATCTTTCATTGTGCCTGGTCTCATTAGCACTTTTGACAAGGCGCTGCTAACAGTCTACTTTCAAAATCGAATCTGGTTTGGAATAGATGTTCCTCTCATTTAATATTCAATATTTTTAATCACAAAAGAATTGCCTCTGAATTTATGAATGTTGCGGTACAGCCATGTTACTTAAGAATGAGTTTAATCAAACCAGAAAATCTGCCAGTATATTTAACATTCACAGTGAAAAAGAACATTTGACAGGTTGTGAAAAAAATGAGACCTAGATAAATAATTTCAAAACTTTTGGTACTAGTAATGCGACCAATTACCTGTACAACTCAATTAAGGGGTGGGGGTAAAAAAAGTTAAAAACCACATATTTTAGAGTGGGAAGTAATAAGTGAACTGAAATTATTGCACACGGTGGATGAAATTATGGATAGAGTGAAACAGCAACGTGAACAGAAAACCTTCAAGCTTTTCCAAGAAAGACCAAACATAAAATGGCATGAATGGCTGAATTATTAGTTTTTTTACCTTGCTCTAATTTTTTTTTCTTACCATAAATACTAGGCAAGTTAAAACGCGTTGTGCAGACTTTTTAAACACTATAGAGTTAACAAGAAACGGAGGGGAAAAAAGCTGAAATGAAGCTCCTGTTAGGCATATTTTGTTTGATTTTCTTTTTAAATTAACAGCTTCTTTTCATAGTCACGGATTCTTGCAATTCTTGCAAGTAATCATTTTGCCAAATAAATATTACCAGTTTCATTTTGTTGGCTGAGTGGAAAAAAAGAGAAATCGTGTATGGAGGAATAGCTTGCCACAAAATTAAAATGTACTGCAAATGAAATGTTACTGGAATGTGTTCGATTTTTTTTCATTTTTTATTACATGCTTTACAATAAAAAGCAAACATTAATCAGATTGTGTCAGGTATTACACCCAATCGGTCTACAACGTGTAAACATCTTGTCTTTTAAGCTCCCTCCAAATAAAGAATTCTTAGAATTAAAATACAATTTAATATTTACTAAGTCAGACATAAAATTTGACGCATCTGTGCTAACTTCACTGTACTAAACTTTGTTGAACAAAATGCAAATCAAAAACAGATTTAGTTACAATTAAAAAGAAATGTAAAAAAAAAAAGAAAATCTACAGTAAATTCTCCAATAAAAATTACATTTCGGAAATAAACTGTAAATAAACAGCCATTAAATTATTTTTAAAAGTATAATAAAAGACAGGAAACTGCATTATCAACAATCTTTTTTCTTTTCTTTTGGTTGTCTAAGAAATGAATGACGCAGACAAGTGCAGCAGTAACAGTTTGAACAAGCTGCGCTATTACGCTATTAAAAAACAACAATGGCATGTTTATTGCTTTGGCTCGATTGAAAGAACCCGAGAGAGGTTGTTGAAATGCTTCATTTGCTCAGTGCTGGTTGGGGGTTTTTTCCAAGCTGCATTGACAGTCACACTCATGTGATCGTGTTTAAAATGACTTATGATTCACATAATGCCCAAAGCATATCGCAAGCGATGACGTCTGCAGGCTAGAGGTTGACCTGCAATGCGTTGGTTAACAGGCTTGATTCATTGTCAGAATGTATAGCAGTTACACCAACGGTCCCTTACCCAATATGTTCTGTGTGGGATCGAACGTCTCTATCCTGCACCACTTTTTTGGCTCGCGTGATCCTAATTAAGATGATCAGATATGTAAATAAAACAAATAAAAACAGTTCCATTCCGTACGAAAGACCATAAAGGGTAAAAGATGACCAAAAGCGTCTCTTCGTCAAATAGCACACAGACTGAAAATATTCTGGGCTGCTGAAATCATCATTTTACAAACAGTCTGTTTAGCTGATTACACTGCATGAATTAGTAAGGCTAACACACCCTCCATCTGATCTGGATAAGCTTTTGGGCAACAAATCATGCTTAATTCATAACGCAAACAAACTATGAACAAAGTCTTGCGCAGACTTGCCTCAGGGTCACGTTATCTTTTGTAGTGTATGATCTTCATTTCGTGGAAAATCTGTTCAGTGCCGCGATTGTTGGCGACGGTAGAAAAATGCGCGTTCACCTCAGAGTTTGTTCCAAGTGGCAAATGTTTGCAAAACTTTCGCCTCACATTCCCCAACAGTTTGTGTCCGCAACGGGACGCATCATTCGCTGCCTTTGAAAACTTGATTGACAGAATGACAATTTCCAATGACGAATCTTTTCAAAGCAGGACAGAAAAAAAAACAATTACAGTACATGTACACGATTGTTCATGAAAGGAGTTTCAATGATGATTTTTTTCCCCAAAAGTGTGCTGCTTAGAGCTTTAGATGACACCATCGTTTCTCAGAGAATTCTGTCTTAAATCACAGCTGGGCAAATTTGATGATTGCAAGGCTCACAAATGATGTTGATCCCATGAAAGTCAGGCTGAAAACCATGCGCCACCTTCAGCCCCCTACTGCTTTAGCAGGGCTAAGACATTTGTTTTTTTCAAAGCAACACAAGCCTGCCAGGTGGCTAGCGACTGCATCGGACGGGCACCGTAACTAAAGAGATCCGGCACGCGTCCGGAGCTGCCACTGAGTCCGGCCAACCGACTTTGACGCATCGTCAATGGACACTGCCCCGCGGAGCAGACATCTCTTGCCTGAAACGTTTGTGCTCACTTCCACCGAGTACAACTTTATTCGATCTCTGTTCAACCTTCACTTTGTGACAAAATGGACTTCCAAAATGGAGATCAGTGACACACACAAGCGAGAGGGAGGATGAATTGCTGGTGTCTGTGAAGTCATTGCTTCATATAGCAGCCCAGATGAGGTGTGTTTGCCTGAACACTGAGGGTACCCTTTTCATGCCCTTTGCTACGGAATGTCAAATGGTAAAATGGAATTGTGCATTCGAATGTGGCAGAAGGTACTCAAATTTACACCCCTGTGGGCCAAAATTTGCTCCTGAGTTCATCGAAGAGTCTAAATTGACCATAGATGTGAATGTCAATCTAAACGGTTGCTTGACTCTTTGTGCCCTGTCATTAATCCTTTCAGGGACAGCGGTTACTTCAGTGGACAGCCTATCATGTTATCAGGTTACGTGTTATCATTATTGGTGCATGAAAGGGTTAAAATCACCTGAAATAGCCTCAAGTCACCATAATTAGGGCAGAAGAATGGACGGGTGGACTGCAATGCGAGACGCATCACATCATGGCAATCCCCAGATACGATGCAAATGTACCCTGTGGGGTCTGTGAGCAGAATGGGTTTTTTAAAATGAATTGCTGGCATGAGTCATCTGCTCGTAAATGTTTGCCTCAACACTGATGTGTGTGGTTTATGATAATCTAATTTACTGGTGCATTATATCACTTTATCTGTCTGTAGGGCTGCTGTTGAATATTAATATTTACCCGGATGATGCTGTCATGGTCTGGGTTATCGGGAAAAGTCTTCTTTTTTTTTTTTTTTAAATCCAGGTAAAACAAATGATGGATGTAAACTATCAGCGTAATCAGTGCTGATCTTCCAGCAAAGACGTGACAACTTTGCCACAATATTCAAAGTCGGGTATATTGGATCGGATCAATGTTTGGGTATGGACAACTAACAAGGCCATTTTTATTTTTATTGGGTCTGGAAAAACTAGAAAACAAAGAACAGATAAAATATAGGGAACACATTTGCAGCCATACAGTAATAGTATGAGTGTTGTAGCTCATTTTTCAGCCTTCCCACAACTGTAACATCTCAACACCAGGATCTTTTAATCTGCGAGTAGCCTCACTAGAAATCATACACATACCTCAGAAAAGCTATTATAATCCCATCACTCTTAAACCAGAAAGTGGTGAGGCATTGACCTTTTTTTTTTTAAGGAAACACTGATGTTTGGTGTTCACATTGTTCAACAAATACACCATCTTAATATTTGATAAATATGGAATACATGCAACGCCTTGAATGTTAATAATTGAATCGGCATGAAACAGAACTGTCAAAAAAAGCAAATCGAGTGAGGTCGTAGGTATCCCTCGGTTGAATGTAGAGGCAGGACGCTTTCAGATGGGTGCTTCACTTAAATTGCAGCTTTGGCATCATCAAACACTGAATCAAAGAAGCGAAAGCTCCCGTCGGAGCTCTGGAACTCGATTTCGTGAAGGGTGTGACAATAAAGCTTAGCGACGTGGAATTCATTACTTAAGAGGACTTCACATTAAATCATTTAGAGACGTATAAAATAGTGAAACAAAACGGAGTTATTTCTTTCTATGATACAACCCCAACAACTACAAAAGTACACTCCCTCATTTAACCTGATCATATTTATGATCAATGCATCGTATTTTATTGTCTGAAAGGCTATAATGCCCTCTGTAGCATGAGAAAGTATGAGGTAGCATATAAAATATGACCAAGCTGACTTTTATTGCATGTATGAACTAGCTATGCTTTTCCGATTTGTCGCGCCAAGAGCGGCTTCCGGCCTTCTGTTTTGAGAATGTGCTAGCCGTGGCGCTGCATGAGCTGATGCCTGTGTCAGCATCTATGCGACGGTGGTTAAGAAAAGAACAGTGATGGATGATGGATCAGGTGCTTATTTTTGCTGCGGGTATCTGCAGGCCTGATATTCCACATGTCAAAAACATATTCTGGAACGTGACTTTCACAGCATAATCGCAGTGTGTACAAGTGTTAATTTTCCTTCCACATCTTCTAACCAAAGCACCAGTCACATCATTTATCGTGCAATTTAAATTGCTGAACCGCACAATAAAACCATGTCAGCATGCCAGTGATTCAATAACTGTGCAGGCATTTCATAGATTAAAAGCTTTCAGCGAGCGGCACTCTCATTGGCTTTCAAGGTTCTTTTTCCTATCACTCTGCTCTATTAGTTCGACACGGTGAACCCATAGACATATCTGATTCCACACTGGAATCGTTCCAATTGAGTACCACTTTGAGGGTAAGAGGCTGTCAAAGCAAGCGGTGTCAGCCTGAGATTAAAATTGCTTTGGGTTTGGTTCCACAAACTGCCGAGAGCCTCTTGCTCAATATTATTTATTTATTTTTATGATTTGTATTTGTTCCATCCATTTTCTAATCGGCTCATCCTCACGAGGGTCGCGTGGCATGCTGCAGCCTATCCCAGCTGTCTTCGGGCTGTAGGCGGGGAACACCCTGAACTGGTTGCCAGCCAATCGCAGGGCACACACAAACGAACAACCATTCGAACTCACAATCACACCCGAGGACACTTTAGAGAGATGCATTAACCTGTCATGCATGTTTTTGGAACATGAGAGGAAACCGGAGTACCCGGAGAAAAGCCACGTAGGCACGGGGGAGAACATGCAAACTCCGTACTGGAAGGCCAGAATGGAACCCTGCACATTTGCACTGTGAGCCAGACGTGCTAACCAATCGATCACAGTGCCACCCTGTGTTAGTCCCTACAGGTATTAGTTAATACTGTACATGTTTAAAGTTGTTACATCTGTAAAAGCTTTTATCGTATTTTACGGACAACAAGCTACGTTTTTCTCAACTATGTGGCTTTTAATGTGAATTTATTTCAGTTGGTTTTTTTGTTTTTGTTTTTGTTACTGACGAGCTTCAAACCGTCAATAGATTTACCCAAAGCTCGTCACATCCGACAAATACGATTGCGCTCACTGCAGTAATCAGCGTATTTTGTCACGGATTTCAAAGCTCTGCGTGAAATTGATTTTTTTTTTAATTGAAAAAAAATATTTTGGTTGTAAATTTGTAATCCACAATGATTTGTTTTGGTGGATGCCGAAGAAAATGTATTTTCGTGTTGAAGAGCTTGTGTTGTATATGTGTTTTGATGAAAAAGTACAAAACATTTATTCCAGGCTTTTCGTCCATCAAAATCAACATTTGGAGAATATATGCTCAATGCGTTTTTTAAAAAATGCGTTTATGATCATAAAACATTTCAACAACATACAGTATCAATATTTTAGGATATCAAAGATGCACTTGGGGCTCTTTCGTTCTCTTGCCAAGTGCTCTCTTATTTTCCTACATTGCCTAGCAAATGCAGAAGATATTTTATTTGAATGTAGTTACGCGTCATTTATTTCTATTCAGGTGTACGCCACTCTTTCCTTGGCTCTAGGAAAGAATAACTGCCGGGATGAGATTTCTCTCTGCCTCTAATTTTAGGTTTGCCTCATTGTTGAAAGAAATTGACCAGTGGACACATCCGGAAACAGGAGACTGAAAAGAGAAAAGAATCCATTTCAGAGTGGGAGAGAGGAAAGAAATGTTTAAGATGTACACTTGAAGGAGAAGGGAAGTGGAGGCAGAGACGGAGGAGGGATTGGGAAAAAAACGGAATCGATCAGACTCGATTCAATGGACTCATTGGGCCCCTTCGCCCCTTCACACATTAAAAAAAAAAAAAATTAGGGAATGTGCAGTGCTTGTGTGAGCATCAAATTCTGAAGCTTTGTCACCGCCGTATGGGTCTCACAACACTCATTTTGACCATACCAGATTCAGCAGCTCCATGGGCCATAACATTCTCGAGACTTACATCAATGTGAAGTACCGTACTCACATTGTGGTGTATTTCGATTTTTATTGGTTGCTCTGTCCGTTGGAATAAATCATTTGTGACATGACAGGCGAGAAACTTTGGGTTATTTTAAGGTAAGTTAGAAAGACACAATCTTGCATAGTTACTGATTCACTTTTTACACTGATCACTTATTATCATAAACTTACAATTTTAATCTTTGGGCTGCTGGGAAATGAAAATGAAGACCTTAAGGAGAGTGTTTGGGGAAAAACTATCTAAAAATTGACATTTTTTTTCCGAAAAAACATCTACTTTTGTCAAAAGCTCAAAAATTATTTCAGTGTGAAAACAGAAAAAAATCTCTCTAAAACATATCTTAATGGAACGAAACATCGAAAGAATCCTTCTTCAATGTGAACGGTGACAGGCCCGTATTGGTTTGGTGCGAGAAAGAGACAGTTGGAAGGATTTTCTTTTTCACAATACTATCGCTTCTTGTATGCAAATTAAAGAAATTGAGGGTCAGGGTGGGGAGGGGCACCCACGGCAAGCCATTTTAGTCATAGTCATAGTAATTATCTATTATCTATTTTTTTTTCAATGGACCTTAATGACTTAAAATGACTAAATTAGTGGATATCTACGGTAAATGCTGCTGTTGGCTGTTTAACACAAGTACATTATGCATACGTTACTCTACTATCCTTATCTGAGTATCCTTAAGGCAAAATTTGATTTCTCCTTTACATATGAGACATGTTGTGAATGTGGTTTTGGAAGGAGAGGAAAAAAGAAAAAAAGTTGGCACCATTGAATTAATGAACAGCAGCACTTAAAAATCTGAATGCCTGTAACTCAACCCTGCTGCTACATAATGAAATACACTTATGACTTGACATCACTACTTGCCGTGTGAGTGTGCGTGCGTGCGTGCGTGTGTGTGTGTGTGTGTGTGGGGGGTTAATGCTACTGACAAGTTTCATCGAGTGCAGCTTGAATATAGTTATTAGTTTCAGTGACATGCACCATTTCCAGATGCAAGACGGCGTTTTAGATGAAAAAAGGGTTTAAGGAAGCATGGCAGTCATAAGGAAATGTGACAGCAGAAATGAGGAAGGGGAGGGAAACGACAATTTATTCATGAAAATCATTCAATTTTTGGTCAGGCAAAATTCTTTGAGCACAACAAAGATGCAATGCAAGAAAGATATGAATACAACCAAGATGTGGTTTCAAATAAGACACAGACACTTATTACAGCGGAAGCTCCAAAGTCAAACATTTCATCAAAACAAAACAAAACAAAACTATGCCTCAATTCTTGAAAATGGAACCCTTACCAAGCATAACGTGCATATCTCGATACTTCTCAGTGAGCATCTTTTACAGTCACTCTTGTGGCTCTTTTTATGTTCTTTGAGATGCGACCAAAAAGAGTACCAGTGATGGCCAAGTGTAAATATGTGATGATCACCATAAAACCAGAAATGAAAGTGACGAGGAAAGTAGTGCAAACATCTCTGTCCTATTTGCTCCTCGCAGTTTGGTTCCACATAGGAGGGAAAGAAAAACGGCACGGACACCAAACTAATCAGCTCTGTCAGTGTGAACCTACTTCCATCCATTTTCCGATCCGACTATCCTCACAAGGGTTGCATTGGGTGCTTGAGCCTATCTCAGCTGTCTTCGGGCAGTAGGCGGAGGACACCCTGAACCGGTTGCCAGCCAATCGCAGGGCACACAGAGATGAACAACCATCCACGCTCACTCACACCTAAGGCACAATTTTGAGTGTTCCGAATGACCTGCCATGCATGTTTTTGGACTGTGGGAGGAAACCGGAGTACCCAGAGAAAACCAACGCAGGCCCGCACAGGAAGGTAAACTCCTCACACGAAAGCCAGAGCCGGCATCGAACCCACGACCTCTGCACTGTGAGGTCGACGCACTAACCACTGGGCCACCCATGAACATACAACTTAACTTATTTTCCTGTATTACCAGAGAATCTTAATTTAATCACTGCCATGTGCTTATCAATCATACCTCGCTTTATCTTGTCAGAAAACCGATGCACTTGGAAAAGATTGTTTGACCTTGGAGGCCCTGTGGTGAATGCATGAACTGTAATTCAAATGTAGCTGAGCACTATATAGCGGGATCATGTTCACAACAGTCTGACCCCGAGTCAAAACATTTGCAGTAGTGGAAACAGGGAATCCCAGATTTACCAGCTCCTTCCTCCAGCTCGACATGAAGAGGGGGCAGGTGGGGCTACGGCGTTCCCAACCAGCTGTGTAACATAGGCCCCGCAGCATGTCCCACGTCTGCCCCAAAGCCTCCTGCCTTGTCACACCCAGAGCTCATCACCAGGAAGGCATTTAGTCGGCATCTGAAAAGAGGTGCTCAAGCCAAACCGAAATAGCTCCTCTCGATGTGGAAGAGCATTCCAGGTGCCCTGTCAGTGTGAGGTTACAGTAGATCATGTTGTCATACATAGCGTCGGCTCCTTGTGATCGTTTTATGATGATAGGAGGCTCTCATTTGTTATTCATGTAATGTGGCTGCAGGGATTTCTGGTCTACATTGAGGATAACAGAGGCTTAGCTGAAATCTACGACTAAGACGCTTGAATGGTCACCCAGTTCAAATTTCAAAGCAACAAACAATTATTAAATACGGCGGGCAAGGTGTTTGGGACGAACAAAACGTTAAAACCAAACAATAATTCAAAAAATAATCATAAAAAGTCATTAAAGCACAGTAAAAAAAAAATAAATGAAAAAAATACATCTGTTAATAACAGCACTCAGTTGCAGTGATTGAATGTGTACGGTACATTTTAATCAGAGATAGCTTGATGTGTTGCAAAATGTATTTTTGACGCTGATTTAAAAAAAATCCTTCCTTTTTTTCCCCCCTAGCACATCAGGTTTTTTTGGATAATTAGCATTCAATTTGAACGATAAAAGCTTGCACAATACTGATTTTACAATATTTTGTAGTTTACAGTGCATGTCTGCGTGGGGTTTCTCCGGGTACTCCGGTTTCCTCCCACATTCCAAAAACATGCATGGTAGGTTGATTGTACAGTCTAAATCAGGGTTAACCAACTTTTCTGAAAGTGAAAGCAACTTCTTGGGGACTGATTAGTGTAAAGGGCTGCCAATGTGATAAACATCTGAAATAACAAATTTGCTCAACTTACATTCAATAACAGTAAGCAGCTGGGATAGGCTCCAGCACACAGTTCAGATCATGGATGGATGGATCTTTTCTATTTTCGGACACGGATCATTTTAATGATGTCTAATTCGGAAACAGATACTTGATATGTGCAACCTTCGGGCGGTTCGGGATATTCCCGAACGGCCATTCTTTATCCTGGCAGGTCCACCATCACCTTGCCTCGATTACGTCTTTGGCATGTGACAGCCGCCGTAAACCCTACTACTGAAATATGAGGCTGGAAGTCCTTCATTTGACAATCGTGGGCTTATTAAAATAAAAAATAGCACCACACAGCACCATTTTTGCCCAAGTCTTGAAAGAGGAACTAAGTGATGATTTTTTTTTGTTGTTCTCATGTACGATAAAACTGGAACAGCAATTAAATCTCAATCAATTTCAAATTAATGCAACTATTTACGATACAAATACACCCTTCTCGGATCATATTTCTGCAGAGCCACAGTACATATTTGCACATGCGACAGCAGCTGTATCAGAACCTGATATTGGGTTATCGATACCGGGACAATGCTATACGATACATAGCATTACAGATCCCAGAGTGCCACGTGGCAGAAGAGAATTAATTACTCCCCCACGTAGTTTTGAGGTAATTGGATGGGTATGTCTTAATGGATGCTCATAGCAAGTGAACATACACACATTAATAAAGTAAGGTAGCAAACGGGCTCTCACTGGGGCTCAACCAGATGGAACTTGTGTCAGATGCGCATCTGTCTCTTAAAGCAGCTCCAGCTTGCCACCGTGACAATGACACTCAGTTATCCATTAGTATGTAGAAAGTGAACTTCTATCCTGAAACAAGCGGAGTGGAAACAACATTAGCGCTTCACTGTTTGGATGCCTTCCATAATGCTGTTTGAGTATGCCACGAGTGAAACATGCACACAAAGCAAATTTTGACAATTGCCTTAGATATCTTTTTCACAGGTGGTGGTTGCATCTTATTTGCTCAGTGTTGGAGCGTTTCCGACCACCTGTGCGTGTCGGTTATTGGCAAAGCGCAGGATAAAAGAACCTCTGTTTCAAAACATCCCATCTCTTGCATGGCTGTGAATAGATGACACACACATGTTGAAATATATTTCTAAAATAAGCTCCAAACTTGTTTTTATCCATCCATCCATTTTCTGATCCGCTTTTTCCTCACAAGGGTCGCGGGGGGTACTGGAGCCTATCCCAACCGTCTTTGGGTAGTAGGCGGGGCACATCCTGAACCGGTTGCAGGGCACACACAGATGAACAACCACCAGTGTTCAATCTCAACTCTCTCAACCGAGGTCGACGCGCTAACCGCTAACCACTGGACCACCGGGCCGCACAACTTGTTTTTATTCAATTTTAAAATTACAATATGCCTTTTGGGGCGGGGGGGGCTGGTGGTCCAATGGTAAGCGTGCCGAGGTACCGGGTTCAATTCTAGCCCCGGCCTCCCTGTGTGTAGTCTGCATGTTCTCCCTGGGCCTGCGTGGGTTTTCTCCAGGTACTCCGGTTTCCTCCCACATTCCAAAAACATGCATGGCAGGCTGATTGAACACTCTAAAATCGAACTTGTCCCTCGGTGTGAGTGTGAGCAAGGATGGTTGTTTGTCTCTGTGTGCCCTGCGATTGGCTGACAACCGGTTCAGAGTGTCCCCCGCCTACTGCCCGAAGACAGCTGTGATGGGCTACAGCACCCCCCACGACCCATGTGAGGATAAAGCGGATCGGAAAATAAATGAATGAATCAGCTTTTTTTCCTGTCAAACTCTTTCCTTCAAAATCAACTACACCCACATATTTTCTGCATCCCGCTGTCGGTTGCCCAATCTCACGCAGTGAATGTGTCAAGTTCCTTTGTGATTTCGTATTAAACATTTCCCCACCCAAACGCCATATTGTGAGAAAGGAAAGAGAGGAATCACCTCAGCTGTATTTTCCTTTTTGTGCTGCTCTGTTAAACTCCAGCGAGATTCTCACATTTTACCCATGTAATGTTCCCTTCTAATTACTGTAGCTGCCTTTCTTTCCTGGGGAATGTGCTGCCTGCTGTTCAGTCTAGCTGCTGCAGTATGTTGACATGCCAGCACTCCACAGTTAGTGTCGTGGCGTGTGTGCTCGTGTGTGAGGCTAAATCAATAGTCTGTAATCAGCTAGGGATTGTTATGACCCTTTCTAGCTATAGTGGAAAGAGTTCAAGCCTCGAAGAATGCGCTGACTGCGAAGGTCATGTTTTTTTTACCATGACACACCTCGCCATATTGTCTCTTTCCTTATCGTTCTCGCTCATGCACGCACACACAAACTACACACATAAACTACAAGTGAGAGTCAGAGCATGTATTCGCCATGAAATGTTATGATCACATGCATGGTTAGAGTTATATGAGAGCCAAGCACCTACGAAGCGCAGCTCGGTTGCTAAAATGGGGGGGTTCATCGACCTGTATTCAAACTTCAGTATTTTAGAGAATATATACCATTTTCTCATGTAAAAATTATTGTTTTTGTTAATGAGTGTGTATGTGTGCGTGTGTGTGAGAGTGTGTGTACATGCCTTAAGTGTCGGGCTTTTAATGCCTTCTAGTCAATGTGGGCAAGACCTGCGGGAATATTGCAAGTCAATATTTCAAGACAACTACCCACAGTCCCCTGCAGTCAGGGAAAGAAAACGTGTAATGGTATAAAAATAAAATGTACTTTATCAGAGTAAATTGATATGTAGGCTCAAAAATGTATGCTTGGGTCTCTGTACAGTATGCGCACGGCAATTATCTTGAATGATTTATAAAAATGCCTCATTTTCTATCTGTGCTTTTTTTTTTTTTTTTCTAAGCCACTCTCATTGTAACCTTGTACAACTTCCCAGCAGACTGACCTTGATGGTAATATTTGGTACTTTGCTTTACGGGCACGTCGTAAAGTAGCTCTGAGAGGTAGACAGGCAAGAAAAAAGGATGATTGGTGGACTTTCAGTCAGAATTATTATCTATACTGATTGTACCATGGTTAAACTTTGAAAGCAACTACCCTTGGTCTATGTTCACACAACAGGTCAATTCTGATGATTTTGTCCAAATGCGACATGTATCACATGTAAACATTGCAACATTCATGTAATGTGAACAGTCCAATACCAATGTTTTCAAACGCAACCTGGGTGTTTGTCATACGTGGATACAAATCGGATATGTATGCAATGCTACTACAGCATGAACGCCCATCCGTACATATCTGACTTATCCATAATCAAAAGCCCAATATTTCCACTGTGTAGGTGGGAGGGAGTGCTCAAGACCACTGACGTCATCCATGAATCCTCAAAGTTGTTTTGAGTAACAGTTGTTGTCTTTACATTTGACTTTAATTTAATCCTACTTGAAATACAAAGGATTAAGTGGACATTTGCTGTGATAGTAGTAATTCAGCTATGATGATGCTTCATTATGCGCGGCAATGATGTAAAATCATCTTTAGTAGATATCTCCATGAAATGAGATTTTAAAAAAGCATCACGTCATTTCCCCAAAATATTTCAACCTCGCCCCGCGTTGCTCCTCTTTCGATATGAGATGATGAAAAAGATTAGCCCCTACATGTTGGATGATATTGACCGAAAACACCGTGCCACATTTTACGTGCCCTCCGAGTTGTGCTTTGTGCACATGCATATCACATTGCGGACGAATTGCATTCACATTGGAAGTCGCATTTGTTTTTGTAAGGTGAACAAGTAAATAAAAAGATTGGATTTCACACAAAAAAAATCCAACTTGGTCATCATGCTCACCAGTGTGTACATAGCCATCAACTCGAGTCAGCAGCTAATGTTGTCATACCCACTGGATTGACTTTAACTTCACCTTAGCCTCTAATCTACTGTATATAACTTGAGGATCACAAATGTCCAAATTCTACAAAGAGAGGATTCCTGGTTTGAAAGAGGTATTAAGAAAGACCTCAACATCGAACTAGTAAGGTCCTCTAGAAACAAAGGTTTGCGCTATCACTTGTCACAAAAATGTGCTGACATTCCAGAATGTCCTCCGTAAGTGATAAAACTCTACTATGTTTAGGTTACTGTCAGACTACACTGTGACACACAATGTCAAAGTGAAAAAGGAAGAGGAGTTCCATTCAGTGGAGGAACAGATTAGCATTAGCTTCTGAAAAGCAACATACGCGTGATTGCGCAAAGCAGTGAGGGTGGAGGATATTGGTGCTTAGCTGATGTGTGCTGACTCAAGAAGACATGATTGATCCCACAATGGGGAAATTCACTGGTTACATCAGCAAGCAATATTATAAAATATTATGAAAAGTATTATCAAAGTAAACCAAATGAGAGGGGAAAATGTTATTGACAAATAACATGCAATTGACATGCAGGCGTTCACTTGCATGAGACAGGACTGACCGTAAAAAATGGGCTAATTTCAGCAAGACCCAAAGAATATGTAGTGTCAAGTGTGTCAACATTATTGATTCCTGAGATATTTTGAAAGCAGAAAATCACTAACAGGCACTTTAAAGTTGAGTCAAATTGCACAGTACTTTATTTCTCCTAAAAAAAAAAAAGAACACTATGCACTCATGTGAGCCAAATTTCTCCAACGTACAACACTTTTCCAATCAATATCATCACTAAAGCCTTTTCCCTTACATGAAGCTATAAAACATTTCCGAATCTACAGATTTTCTTGCTTATTGCTTTATATTGTTTGTATTGCTGCCACCACCAGGGGGTGGAGGGTTAATGTTAACCTGAGAGAAGAGTAGTCAACATAAAATGTTTGCAATTAAAGTGAGTATGTATGTGTGGTTTTCGTTGGAATAGCAACTGGCCCGGAGACAACTTCATCGGCTGACTGTTCGGCATCATGTCATGTTGATGTACAACTAGATGCATTCTGGCGACCATAACAGTGAGCACTACTGTAATGTGATGCAATTGAAAGAGACGTTAAGGTCATGGAGAAGCTTCGAATGGAAAAATCCCTCATATACTTAGTATACTAGAGGTCATTTCTGGGGCAATGGCCATGGAGACAACTTGATTGTGATTGGCTACAGTATCCCTGCGTATTTCTCTCTAATGGATGATCTGACCGAGCACCTCAAACGCTGCTGGTTAATCAATGCCTTATCCCTCCCTGCTGGAACGTCTGCCACTGATGGCAATGATTCAGAAAAATGACTTCGGTTTGAGTGCAGGATAATTAAATTGCATTGTATAACCCACTGCTTCTCCAATAGGCGGATCTCAAGGGAAACATGATTGAAGACTCGACGTACAGTTCATTGGCGCTGGGGTTGGTTGGGTCTTTCAAATAGGTTTAGGAGACTTATTTAACTCATTCCCGTCCCCAAACACACACACACTCTCTCTCTTGATATATATATATATATATATATATATATATATATATATATATATATATATATATATATATATATATATATATATATATATATATATATATATATATATATACACACACACACACACACACACACACCTCTGCACCTCACAGAGCAAAGGTGGGCAAACTTTTTGGCTCGGGGCCACATTGATTTCTAAATTTGACAGGTGGGCCGTTGTCAGGACAAGATACGGTACGGTAAAAAAAATTTATATGTTGACAGTCCATACCAAACATCAACAGAACAAGTAGTCCCATACCTTTTTTTTTTTTTTAATGAGAACAGTGAAACAACTATGGTATATGTCCTGTATGAAGGTTCAAGTATGTGAGCAACATACATCTGACAACACAAGCAACAAAGTGCAACAATATAGTGGCCAAAAACTGCAGCAAGCAGTACAGGTATATGACAAAATATAACAAAGTTAGGACTATTTGCTACAAAATGAGTGTAAGAGACCTGGTGGCTTTTCTTTCGACTCACTCATTGTCTCTGACTTGACCTCCCCTCGATCACCACACATGACAGCGTTGCTCAGCTGATGTCGCGTAGCGAACTTTTGAAGCCAGACACGGGACGCTTCGAAGTCTTCTATGCTCATAGTTAGCGCTCTGGGACTCGCTTACTCTCTTTTTAGCGGTCCAGTTTGCGGAAAGTTTTTAGCACGATAGCAGTCAAACCGTTCCCGGAAACGTTTATTTACTCGACTGTCCGTCGAGCCGCAAGCAATTCACTCTGGGCATGGAAATAGCCAGAATCGGACTGAGCACAAATCACTTTCTCGTTTTTCAAAGTCTTGTAGATTTGAGTCTTGCAGACTCCATGCGTCTCCTGAATGTTTCATATTTTGTAACTCGCTTCGTTTAATAAGATACACTTCACTTTCTCTTCCGTGGCCATTACTGTACCCTTTCGTTGATCATGCCATGATCGACAGGACGTGAAAATGTTCGCAATTGCAGTAAAACTCACTGCAACAAAGAGTCACTTGCATGTCGCTGTTTTGGATCCAATGATAGAAAATAGCGGCGCGGACACACTTATTCCGTCGAATCGAGCGGGAGTTGCTTGAGTTGGCGCTACTGCTGGCTTCCGTATCGTCTCCCCCTCCCTCCCTGTGCTCTGCAACTTCAAGTAACTGCGCCACCTGGCGTTGAAATGCCTGTCATTACAAGTCCAAATGAAATGAATGCAATCATTTATATCGAACCTTAATTGTGCTGTGTAGCAACCTTCGGCGGGCCAGATTAAAAAGCCCAACAGGCCGGATCCGGCCCGCGGGCCGTAGTTTGCCCACCTCTGGGTTAGCGGGTTCAATTCCAGCTCTGGCCGCCCTGTGGGGAGTTTTCATGTTCTCCCAGGGCCTACATGGGTTCTATATATATACAGGTATATTTGTATACATACAGATATATTTCATTTATCAGTCATTTATCAGCTCCGTTTAAGCTTCTCTGCCCACCCATTATAACGTAGCTGATCAAGTTAA
The DNA here is from genome assembly GCA_026261675.1 of Hippocampus mohnikei. Classification (NCBI taxonomy): domain Eukaryota; kingdom Metazoa; phylum Chordata; class Actinopteri; order Syngnathiformes; family Syngnathidae; genus Hippocampus; species Hippocampus mohnikei. Next base: position 16,829,204 of record JAKGUB010000557.1, on the reverse strand, counting down.
CAAGTAAAATTTGGCTGACTTTAGGGGTGTTCACACGACAAGATTTGTTTCGGTGCTACGCCGAAACTGCTCCCGTAGAGCGTTCATACGTGCAAATTTGCTCCGGCGTAGCGCCCGAAAGCAGCTTACACCGGATCAAATTTGATCCACCTCAGGGAGGTGGTTTAAAAATTTGCTCCAGAGCAAATGCTCGTTTGCGGGGCAGCACCGTTGTAAATTTGCACGTGTGAACGCTACAATTTGCTCCGCAGCAAATGCTCGTTTGCGAGGCGGGGTAAGCCTCGCTGCGCATGAGAAGAGTTGATTACGTACGGCGAGAATGCGTTGCTTTAAATGTTTTCTTTTCTGAGTGTCATTGAACTCATCGTTGATTTACGTTTTCGGGGGCGGTCACTCTCGAGCAGAAGGCACGGAGACCGAGAAGGAGAAGGACGTGCCTGTATAGTAGTTGCTTGAGTTGTGTATACGTTTTAAAAAGAACCAACACGACAGCTCATTTGTTTTCTGTCGTTTTGCTCCGCAGCAGAAACTGCCCGTGTGAAAGCAAGTGGAGCAGCGTCGATGCTGCGTCGATGCTGCGCCGGTGCTGCGACGCTCAGCGGCTTTGTACGTGTGAACGCTCCACAAAATTTATTCCGGTTTAAAATATATCGCAACAAAATACACCGGTGCAGCGCTGGAGCAAATGTGTGCCGTGTGAACACCCCTTTTGTTACGAGCTAGCAACAATGTTAGGCCATATCTCACTTAGCAGCGGAGGTCACACGTGGCCAACGGCACTCAGCCATCAGGGCTCTCAAAATTTAATAGCGACCAGAAAAACTGCCAGTTTCTGGCAAAAAAATGAACCCTGACAAAATTCAACATTCGCTACATGTGCACACACACACACACACACACACACACACACACACACACACACACACACACACACACACACACACACACACACACACACACACACACACACACACACATACACACACGCAAACCAAACCCCACCCGCTGCCAGTGAGATATGGGCTGTAATGCTTAATCAGCACTCGTATATTTCTTTTAAATTTCAATATCCACAATCATCCCTACATGTCGGGTTGAACTCAGTTTAAATTCAGTTAAACAGATTTTTACTGAACTGAGTTTAACTTTAAATGGTGCAACAGAATTCTGCTTAAATTTGGTCAACTTGGTTTTACGACTCTCCGATTCGAGCTATTCTTGGATTAAATTAAACCTCGTTGGTGCAACCCATCCTAAAGCTTGTTCATATTAGCCAAGCAACAAAGTCTGAAATAATCATAAAGGAAATTAATTTTCTCTGCCTGCGAGATGTAGATTCAATGGATAAACTATGACACAAACTAAAGATGAAATTCCCTTCTGGACTAGATTGTGGTTGAGCTCCATGAGCCCACTTTAATTGAAACCAAGCTCCGTTGTCTGTTTTTGCTTGAGATCACTGGAAAATGTACCCCTTGCTCAGCTATTAAAAAAAAAAAGCCAGAAAGAACTTCGAAGAAAAAAAGATGCCTTTTTCGTTCCGAGGGGAATAATATTCTCTCTGATCACGTACTGCTCTTGAGGATCTCATCACAAAGAAGTGCGGTGCTTCCAACTCAGCGGCTGGCTTTGTTGAACCGCGGCAAGTTATTACAAGGGAAACTTCTGTGTTGTCGCAGAAGATTTGATGATAATCTTGCTCTTTGTTTGGCTGACATGCTCTGATGACTTCTGCGGCTTTTCAGCCATGATGCAAAATATTTGTTCATCTTTATTATGCTCACCCCGTACCTAAACGACATCCAGAATGCAAGAAAACTCATTGCATTGTGAATGCATGCTTTGAAACCAAGTCACCCTAACTTTGTGGCCATGGGCTACGGGTGTGTTGATGAGACTTTCTGGTTATATATTGGTGGTGGGGCAGTGGTTAGTGCGTCAACCTCACAGTGCAGAGGTTTGGGTTCGATCCCAGCTCCGGCCTTCCTGCGTGGGTTTTCTCCGGGTACTCCGGTTTCCTCCCACGTTCCCAAAACATGCATGGCAGGCTGACTGAACACTCCAAATTGTCCCTTGGTGTGAGTTTGAGTGCCGATAGTTGTTTGTCTCTGCATGCCCTGCGATTGGCTGGCAACCGGTTCAGGGTGTCCCCCGCCTACTGCCCGAAGACGGCTGGGATAGGCTCCAGCACCCCTCGCGACCTTTGTGAGGATAAAGCGGATCGTAAAATAGATGGATACATATTGGTGGTGGGAGAGAATGGAACAGAGAGAAGACCAAGAAAAACAATCTGTAATCAAAAGAATAATGTGTTTATGTTGAAGTTGGTGGGAGACAGAGAAGCTAAAAGATCGACAGGTGATTTCGAGCAAAGTAAAACGCAAGGCATCAACTGAGATCAGTATAACCTCTCTTCCTGCCTCTGTCATGTGTCTTCATGGGTGTCCAACATTGACCTAAAGGTCACGAGGGAGAGCTGAAGAGCAGAGGTGAGGGGAAAAGAGAGATTTGATGGCTAAGGTGAGAAAATGAGGTGAACAGGAGTCAGATAGAGCACTCACGTGATCTGAGAAAAAGCAGGATCGAATCTTGTTGATTGGACACCTAAGATTGTGTGACTCTTCAAGTTCTAACAAGCAATGTGTGCATTTCATGATTAATGTGATCGCTCCTCTGGCCGGTAATTAATGATAACCTCGTACGAAAGCAATAAACAGAATGCATCAGTGTGTATGGTTACAGGGGAACTAAACACAAGATGTCAAAACATTGTTATATATCTTAACGTGCATATCTTCTTGATGTGCTGCTGTTTGCTAAAATCTATTAAGTACTTATTTTAATGGTCTGTGTAATAGGTGGACATTTGGTAGTAATTAAATCTCCATGGGAGGGATTGGCAATAAATGTCACAAAGGGCATAAGCTTCTCCAATTGATTGAATCAGTCAACAAAGTCCTGCTAAAAAAAAAAAAAAGTGGTTGAAACATTTAGCATTTAACATTTAAACTTATGGGTAGCCTAATGTCATAAAATGACTTTGAAATGATATTAAACTTTTGGGATCATACTTTCTGGTATATTTACTGTTTGAATGAATAATGTCGGCAATTCTACATTTTTGGGGGGTGGGGGGGTGTCAATGACTTGTGCAAAAACCCATCCTGGAGACTCGAGAGGATGATTATAGGAGTAAAGCCGTATCAAGCTTCTCAAGGATGTAATCTAAAAACATGACCATATCTTTTTTTCCTGTAAATTAATAAAGCGTCAAAAGCTTATGTAAAGGAACCAAATTACAGCATTAAAAGTTTGAACTTCTTTTTATGTTAATGAATAAAAATCGAGATCTTTCAGTAAAATTCAATAAATAATTCACACTAAACCAACTGCATAAACATTGGGATAATGTCCACTTTTGCAGGAATGTGTGGAAAGAGAGATGATCTAAATTTAGGAGCACTCATATGACTTCAATCCTACTAACATCTGATTAAGTTTTCAAAACCATTTTTATGCTACGGGCAGTACGCATCGTTTCATAGCTCCCGACTTTTTTTTTTTTTTTTATGACATGAAACATGTTTGTGACAGCCATATGCGGCATTTAACACTGTCTGGAAGAGAAAAAAAAATACCGCCACTACAAGAGTCAGCCATACTTGGTTGAGCGTTTTATTCAGTAGCTTGTGTGAATAATGAATGATGTCCAAAGGGATAAAATGAGTCAGGCAGACTTCTTTTATAATGATGAATGTGGCGATATTGGAAGTCATAAACACCATACAGCCGGCACAGCAGCTTTTTATTCGGCTCTTTAGTCATTGTTGTAAATGGAGGGGTGGGGGGGTGCATGAACCAAAAGGCAGTCTGTATCCTGAGGACATGGAGCAGCAGGCCCGTTCGGAGCTCCTGTGGGTGTACGCAGCATGGACTGTTTACTGAGACACAGAATCACACCTGGTGTTTAACGCGGCACCGTCAAGAAGTGTTCTACATTCATCTCTGCATCTGGCTGTCTTATCTGCCCAAGGACAAGAGAAATGACACAACAAGTCTAATTCCCAGACCACATAGAAAGGCATAACCACATCGCGTTAAGTGTATGACTAAAGGAAAAATGGTCGAGCCCGGACCTCTGCAAGGATGTCATTTTTTTTCAGGATTCAGGATGAGTGACTTTCAGGGGTCAAGGAGATGAATGTCCATTCTTATGTGTAGCGCAGATGCATGAGACGAGGGCACACCGGGGCGCATTTACCTTGAAGCGGTGTGCAGCGTAACATTCTGTCTCAAAATCACAAAGCATTTGGAATGTTGGTTGTTTGGACAACCATGCCGTTTTGGGGTCTCCTGAAAAGTGATGAGTTGTGGCAGTACGAGAATTCCTTCCGATGACAGCAATATGTAATAACAATTCAAATATGATATTAAAAAATTGACAGCTCTCGGAGCATTTTTTGCTTTTATTCAATGGAACTTGTGCTGCTCCTTTTTCGTGTGTGTTGGCCAGAAGGGGCAATATAGTGCAGTATAGGGCTGGCGATTTTGCTTAAAATATATTTATATTTTTTTAATTGCTTAAAATATAAAAATAGATACACATTTTTTGGCAAGAAAGACCAGCCTATCCACAGTCAAAGTCATGTAAGGCAGCATGGTTCGACCGGACCACGTCTGTTGTTGCAGAGGAAAACAACCCCCCCCCCCCCCCATCCCTCCTCCAACTCTCTGACCGTTTTCTCCCGGGTACCGTTGTGCAATCTGTCAAACTGCAAATGGCACATGGCACACTGGCGGATGACGAAATGGACAGCACAAAAAGAAATCCGCTCATAAGTCAAATTTTCATTTGCAGCACAAAGCTAAAATTCAAAAGAGGAACGACTTGTGACTCGGAAAATCCTGAAAGGTGGTCCCACTGTGTGAATTTCAAGAGTAAGCAAGTGGCCTTAGTGCTATTTTGGCTGCTTCTGAAAAGTAACATTTTGATACACTCAACTAATTGAACTGGAAACTATAGTAAATTCTCAATTTATTTGTATGTTTTTTTTTTAGAATAACAACATGAGCTGAAAGCAATTTCAAGACCTGGGGAAAAGTTTCATTGCTGAGATCAGCAAAGCAAATAACTGAAGTAGCTGATCTGCAGAAAAGGTGAAAGACTGCAGCAGATTTTTCTTCTGTCTTTCAGAAAAAAAAATGGCACTCTGACTGTTATTTCCTTGGAAACATGCCCTCTGCTCGGTTTTGACTCGTTAAAAAAAGTTTTCTCGTGTTTCAAAAGAACTTTTTATTTTGCGTTTGCTGCATTTGTAAGTATCATTGTATGCGTCACTCAATCAATCAATCAATTGATCAATCGATTTTGACACTTGAGCATGATGGGGAGAAAGTAATCCTCTCTTGTATTCATTTTTTTCAACACTTTTGTGGCTGACTCATGCCCAGAGTCCTTCTCTGTTGTCTGCTCAACAACAACAACAAAGCATTTCACATACTTGCTTCTCCCTGTAATGTTTTCTTCACTCTTGCCATCCGCCTCCATAATCCTGTCTGGTCATTCTCGCTAAAATCGTGTCACTAATCAGGCAGTTGTGGCGAAGGTGGGCTCTTGAATTTAATCAGAGGACTAATTAGTGCTCCTATGAGGTGTGAATCTGTGACTCCAAGGCCACGACTTTGCGACAGCCTGTCTGAGTTTGGTTAACAAGGTGTGACATGCGCAGGTTTTGTGGGAGGATATGAAATTTAAGGACACACACAGAAGTACCCGCACAGACAAATGATGTTTCTGTTTTAAATCTAGTCTGTTATGTAACAGCAAAAAAATTTTAAAAATATCATCGTAATTGACGGAATGGCAAATACACTTAGGTCATAATTTCCATGTTATTAAAGTTGATGAGCAAATCTCTTTCAAAGGAATCTCACACAGGCCAAAGGCATTTGTAATATTTTGTATTTTTAAAATGTATATAGTATTATTATTATTGTTTTTTTGCTGAGTCATAAGTGACTGGCAACTTATGACCCGTGGTTTCTTTCGTGCACCTGATAGTATGTCTTTGATTTCGGTTTTAATTTAGAATTTAGTTTCCTGTTTTCCTGGCGTGGCAGCATGGTGATGGACTGGTTAGCACAGCTCCTCCGCCTCGCAGAGTAGAGGCGCAGGGTTCGATTACATCCCTGTGAGACAAGAATAACAATACATTTAATTTCAAAGCACTTTTCACAGTACTGAGACACTTTACAACAAGAATTGAGCAACAAAGGACAAAAAAACATCCACTATATAAATACAAAATATATAAATACAATATAAATATATATCTTCTCCCCGATTCCTACGTGGGTTTTCTCCCTGTACTCCAGTTTCCTACCACATGCCAAAAACATGCCTGGCAGGTTAGTAGAACACTCTAAATTCTCCCCAGATGTGATTCTGAGTGTGAATGTTTGTCTGTCTATATGTGCCCTGTGATTGGCTGGCAACCAGTTCAGGGTGTCCCCGCCTACTGCCCGAAGACACACACCCAAGACCCTTGGGAGGAGTAGAAAATGGATGGATGGATGTTTTTCCTGGTGTCTGTTGTATCATTGTCTGTTATTGTGTCCACATGCGCTTGTTAACCCGACCTCTTGGTTGACCCAATCAGCTCCTTCTAACCTTTTGTGTCTTACCTGTTTCCATTCAGTCATAGTTGTTATCTCTCTCATCAACCGGATAGATGAAATGCTCCCTTTAGTATACAACTCAGGGTCCACAATTCCAAGGGTTAATAGAAGTATTAGCCATGCTTCTTCCTCTCCGCTATTCTTTTCACATAGTTGAACTAGCATTAATAGCCTGGCCATGTAGGCACGGCTTCGCTCACTCCGCTCACCAAACAAAGTCACGGTAGTCCCATGATTTTGTATTTTCAATCCAAGATTTTTTTTTTCTTTCTTTCTTTTTTCCACCTCAAAAGTAATAATTACATTGAGTTCCGTAGCATTGTGTGTGAGCTCATATGGCTGTATGTGGAATGGAGGCACAAAGTACGGGAGCAGAAAGGGTTGTGTTGCAGCTCTGCCATTCAAAAACAATACAAGATTGGGCAGCTGAAAACCAAGATTTTGGTTTGATACAACAATGGCAACAGCCGTAGCGCTTCCACAGTGCCAGTGGGCGTTGGTATTTTGCTGAACTGCTATGCAAAATGATCTTATTAAAGAATAGAATTATTAATAGAAATAAGCAGAGACAGTGGAGAAAATCTGTAAGTCATTGTCTTCCTTAAGGCGCGTTCCCACGTTGCAATTTGTGGCATAAGTTTTGTGGCATGCAACACATTGCAACGTGTGAACCCCGAAGTTGGACAGACTTTTGTGGCATGCAACGTGTTGGATGCGTGTTGCATGAAATAGGACTTGCTCTATTTTCTTGCAACGTGTTGCATGAACCCGACCAATCAGAACGCGTTGTGCTATCACGTGACAAAAACATCGCGTTGTTTGTGTTATGCAACATGTTGCATAACACAAACATGTTGCATAACACAAATTGCAACGTGGGAACGCGCCTTTAGCTTGCAACATTTCGAGATTGTTATCCACAGCAAATATTTGCATCTACAGTGCATGGCTGTACCAAAAACCTGCACTCATACATCACCGTGCAGGCTAGACATTCTCCCGATGGTTATCAGATAGCTTCTTAACAAGCTTGGGGGTCAAAGTGAAAATGTTTCAATTACTGAGAGACAGATGGAGAGGGGCTTTCTCGTGGAAAATAGGCACCCCGCCCCAAAGCTACTGTTTCAAAACACTGTACAAAATAAATTAGTTTCATTGAAACATGCCTTTGGCCCACCAACAAAGTAACACACAAAAGACGGCCTTGTTTAAGAATGAAGTTCGAGGGAGCAGTGTTTTCCCATAATTCTTTTTTCTGAAACATGTATTTTGGGCATGCAATACTTGTTTTTCTTTTCTACCCCCCCCAGCCCCCACCCCCTTCAATTCTGCTGCTGTATATTGCAAATTTCCCAAGTGTGGAACAAATACAAGTTTTGTTTTTTTTTTCCCTTTTTTTTTCTTTTCTTAATCTACCCATAACGCTTATTATCAATAGAATTAGAGATACATGCCAGTCAGTTCACCTGTCAATCAGACAGCACATGTCGACAAACAACCATTCACACTCACATTCTCACATATAAACAATTTAGCGTCTTCAGTTAATCTTAACATGCATGATTTTGGAACGTGGGAGGAGGCCAGAGTACCTGGAAAGAATCCAGACAGCGCAGGTAGAACATACACTTTGTTTCTCATGACGGTTAACTTGAGTAATTGTTAGTTATTAGTAAGTCCCTGTCATGTTAATGAAAGCAAAGGATAAAAAAATTGCAAGAACATTCTACTACCTAAAAGAGTGAAAGGAAGCCAGGCAGGCAGACAGGAATACCACGATATAAGCTGGTGAAAGATTATGTGACATGTACTTGGAGGCAAGCTGCGGAATAACCTCATGAAAATGACACGAACTAGAATGTCACTATCTCATGCTGAGATCATACGATGTACTACACAAGGATTTGGAAAGGATGGCGCCTGCAGGATCTGGAATGAAAGGTATACCTTTTAAACATTCATAAAGTCGCTGATTAAACTGCAGCGTTCAGTGATACAGTGACAGGCAGCTTTCTGTCTCATGTTTAATGCACTGCGCTGTATCCGATGACACTTTTCTTCCGATTGAGGCCAAAGTGTATCAAACATGCTGTCAACATCCAAATGGTGACTGTTTCCTATTTCTCAAGTAGCAGCAGAATGTATAAGCAGAAAGACTGACATGTACTTTAAAACTGTGTGTGCCATTTTTAAATTAGTTTTTCAACTGGTTGTTCACTGATTAGCGCGTCCGCCGCACAGGGCAGAGGTGCGGGTTTTGTATGGATTTTGCATGTTCTTCCTGTGGCTGTGTGGGTTTTTTCTCGGTACTTTGGTTTCCTCCCTCGTTACAATAATATGCATGATAGGTTAATGGATCACTAAATTATTCCTACAGGTGTGATTATGAGTCTGAATGGATGTTTTTCTATGTGTGCCCTGCGATTGGCTTGCAACTGGTTCAGGGTGTACTACTGCCCGGAGAGAAGGGAGGGAGGAGCAGGGTGAACTTGAAGAAGTGTATTGATAAAACACAGAAAACTAAATCTAAAACAAAGTCCTAAGAACGAAACGAATCCAAAGTAGCAAACAAAAACCATGACTTAAGCAAAACACTATCAATAACAGAAACATGACCGAAAACATGACCTAAACATGACCAACATACATAACAGCAACAAAGAAACAAACAATCACCCGGCACGGAGTGGTCGTGCCGGGAGTCCTTTTAAAGCAATAATTAGATAACGACCAACAGGTGTGCAGCTACAGGGAGCCCTACAGTGCCACCTATTGGTCACAAACAGAATCATGACAGTCGAAGCACACAAATTCTGCTTTCAAGAAATGGAAGCCAGCCAGGGAGATCACAGATATGAGAAGTGGGAACTTGGAGACCGCCTGATTCCCAGATTATTCGTGTCCGTGTGTTGATTAACCCCCCCCCCTCCCGCCACAATTTGCAAATCTAAAATACATTGTGCTAACAATTAAGATTGGACCAAAAGAAAGTATGGAAAAAATATATATAATGCCCTATCCGATTTAAGTTATTTAGGCCCTGCACACGCAAAGCGATTAGCACAACACATCTACCAACTCTGAAGCAAATTTTGAAGCTTGACATTATATACTGTACTTTTTTTTTTTTACTGAACCACTTTACTTCATGGCCCGATTGTCACAGAAGAAGCGACAAAGTGGCAACAAGGCGAAGAAACAATTACACGTGGATTTCTTGAGACAATTCAAAGGAAAACAAGACAAAGATACAGAGAGGCTGTTTGCAATGATCAGCGCACGCCCCCTCCACCGACAGAAAGTCTTTTGCCACTGGTACAAGAGAGTGAAGGTGCAAAAAGAGGTGAATTCCATCTTGTGCAGATGATGTAATCTAAAAGGGGTTAATGACGGATAAGGCAGCTAGGGGAGGGTGTGCCTGGACAGCATAGGATGGTGGTGTGCAAGGTGACTCTGGCACTGGAGAGGAAGATTAAGAAGACAAAAGCAGTGGAAGTTGGAAGGAACGAGTGTTGTGCAGCTTTTTGAGAAGAGGTTAGACAAGAGGAGCTTCCAGAAGACTGGGCCACTCCAGCCAAGGTGATTGGAGGGAGAGGCAGAAGAGTACTTAGTATGTCTTTTGGTCGGGGAGGGTAAAAGGATACTTCAGTGGTCGACGATAAAGTGGAGGAAAGGAGTCAAGGAAAGAGGTTAGCTCAGAAGAAATGGGACAGTGAGAGCAATAAGGGGAGGAGACAGAAGGGAACGGTGGCGGTAGCAGAGACCAAACAAGAGTCAAACAATGACATGTATGCCAGATTGGAGAGTTAAGAAGGAGAGAAAAATCTTTACAGCTGCGCTGGACAGAGGGAAAGAGTGTGCAGCAGGTTAGGCTCAGTGAGAAGAGAAATGGAAATCTGTTGTCTGTGTGTCGGTGTGGTGGATTGACGAAAATAATACATTGAGGAGTTGGTGAATGAGGGTTAGGGTTCGGTAATAGCTGGTGTCAATTTGGTAAATGGTTGTCAGCCTGGTGATTGAATGGTGGTCTGTTGAGGTTGTATGCGGCAACATGCACGGCGTCAAGTGTGATTCGCTTCAGCTCTGCAGGGAGACTGAAAAATGAAGCATTATGCAGTAGGTGGTGCAAGGAGGTTTCTGGAAGTTGGAGCCCATTCAGCCACAAACACTTATGACATTATTGTAGATACACATTTATGAGTTATTATGCTATTTTGACAGCCTGGTAATGGATAGCTACCAACAGTAATCGCTTTTCGGCTAACACTTAGATGATGTTTGAAATTATTGCCTGGCCTTATGCAAAATGAGAATGAAACAATGGCAGTCAGCTGCCAATTTTGAAATCACTTCATTTAAACTGGAATACCTGTCCCTATCCTTACAGGTACTCCAAAGTAATAGTTGATTATAGTTAACACAGTAACACAATAATACTGCCTGCAAGTGCATCTTAATATGTTATGTTAAAGAAAATTGTATCGTCTGTATTGAGGAAAGGCCGCGGGATTGTATTGCTTTTATTAAAAACCATCCATGATGTAATACCACTGATACCCCCCACCACCACCCCGCCTCACCCAGCGATGCAAAGCAGGAAGCTCGGTGGGTTGAAAATGGAATCTTTCCCTCTGGTGTAATCTGTGTTTAGTTTCTGGCTTTTGTTATCAGATCAGGTCAAAACTATTTTGGGATCTCAAGCCCCCATGTTGCTTTCACACATGCTAAAAGAGCACATATGGCCATTCGGGAACACCGCTGTTATTGGGATTATTCATTAATCACTGCTCTTTTCACTCTGTAGTTCTATCTGATAAATCAGTCATGGAAATGACACATTACTTAATTTAGTTGGAGATATTTTTATCTTCCAGGATTACATAATGGGGCACAAAAGAATGCTGGCACGGTTCTTAAAGGAGCACTGGAGGTTGTTGCTTTGTGCTCGTTGAGGGAATGTAACTTCTTGACTCCTGATTTGTCAAATAAAAATACACAAAAGAAATGTATTGTTTGATTATTGAATGAATCCGGATAAAATCATCTGTGGATGAATACATCTCTGTCAAGTGGAGAAGCTGCACATATTTACAGTAAGTTGACAACTAACACTGAACTTGGAAAAGGTAACATCAATTTAAATTTAAAGCAATGTCCAGAAACTATTTCTACAAATGATAATAAGATGGGGGCAAACTTTCCTCCTTGACATGTTTAGCATGGTCCAAGACATGTTATGACGACACTCAACACAAGCAGTTGCCTCGCCATTTGTGTCTGGTCCCTTTCTTATTGGCTAATGCTCCGTTTGGACAGCGACAATTGCAGAGCTTTTGACTCAACCGACTGTGGTGTTGTTGACCCCACGTGAGGATTTGCAAATGTAAATATGAATATATGCAATTTTCAGCCCCAGTGGCTTTATGTGCAGATTGAGAGGTTTAAATCAGTTCTTTTCACAGGAAAATCACCAAGGAAAATCTTTCTGGCTTTGATCGGAAAGAGGTGTAACATGCTCACATTGATCCTGATTATTGATTTGTGTGTCACCCGCTTTACATACAGCACTTCAACTGCAAACCACCACAAGACTGGGTAGGCTCTAACGATACAAAAATGCCAAGGAGAAGAATATTGGTGCGAACTGAGGAATCCTTTAGTTTAGAGTTCGACTGTAAGGGTTGTAACAATCGGGCCTCGGATTACTTTGATGCGTCAAGATTTTCTCCCCCAGTAATTAATCAGGAATCCTGTTCAGTATCTTTCATCCATAAACTCTTTTCTGTGTAATGTCAGTGCCAGGTGAAAGAGTTGTCATGATGGCAGATGATGGTCTACTTAACTTAAAAACCTGCAACAGATGTTAAAGGGAATGAGGTTAACAGCAGGTGCTTTGGCATATTAAAGGAGGCAGCACCCTCCAGATGTCCTGCCAGAGGCAGGATTAGAAAGTCCCTTCTTCAATCCTTTCTCCTCTGGGGGACATTACTCACTTTCAACGCGATTTGAATTTCCCACTGCCTAAACATAAAACATAAAAGGGGAAAATTTGTGGAACTTTTGGATTGACAGATGCTTAAAAAAAATAAAAAAACTTTTTGAGAAGGATTCTGTTAGGACCACCTAGGGGAAAAAAAAAATGTGTCGTCAAAACTCGACAACCTGCAGTAAAGCGTGTGAACTAGTTGAGTGAAATGTTTCTTTTTTAAATGAACTTTTTCAATTCATGATGAACAAAGTTCATTGTTCCAAAAAATCAATTAGTTCAGATTTTATTTCTGTATTTATTTTCATAGCCATCCATCCATTATCCAAACGCCTTAACCTCACATCGGTTGTGGCTGTGCTGGAGCCGATCCCAGCTGCCTTGGGGCAGTAGGCAGGGGTCACCCCTGAACTGGTTGCCAGCCAATCTCAGGTGACTGCGAGCCATTAGCCTCAAAATATCGGTATTTCTCCATTTTTGCCACCCATTCAGTCCTCATTAGTAGACAGCTGCAAGTTTCACCCGATAATCTCATGAGGAAAAAATATGTTGCTTGAATGCTCTTTTTTTAAAAATGAGGAGTTAAAACCAAAAACGGGACGATACTACTTCGTTTTCAAGCAGAAATACAATATAGGGTAGGAACCAGGCTGATATAAGACATGAATTGTCACAAACATACTTTAACTGAACCCTGCCTCTCATCTTCAGGCTACCATAAAACGATGACAGACCAGAGACTTCCTTTGCTGAAATTTCAATTGGGAAAAGTGTTCGATGGCTTGGCCATGTTTACATTCGAGTGTGATACGGGAGTGGATTTTCTTTCTCGTGCCATTCCACTCCCACAGAAAAAAATCCCATCCCGTGCCAATCCCAGATCATAGGATAAATAAATAATTCCTGTCCTGTCCCGATGAAAACGACTCCCGCTATTGTCCTGCTCTGTTTCAGGACTCCCATTCCGGTACTGATCCCATTCTGAGGGTCAGCTTTTTTTTTAATCCTGATCCCATCTGCACCGGTGAACTTTTTATCCTGTAAAGTCCTGATCCTGTGATGAAAGTTAAAGTTGACTCCTAACCCATGGAAATCCTGTGTGATTCCCCTCAAAAAAATAATGTGCACAGAATGGGAAATGACCGGCTCTCACGGCGACAGCTGTACGCTCAGCTCTGGAAGACCTTGGATCAGATTCAAAGAGGCGGCAAAACAGAATATGAAATGGAGAGGCATTAACATAAAGTCTTGGCAGGCAACAACTGAAAAACAAATTTTGTGGAACTCTCTCATCATTAGATGTTGAAACCATAGGACAATTTTAGTCGCATCAACTGACACTTCAACAAAGGAGAGAGAGATACAGAGGTTTAATGGTTAAACAATTTCTATCCTGTAATAACTGATGGTTCATCTCAACTATGTTTAAAATATTACATTCAGTAGCCTATCACCATTGGGGAATAAACAGGTCGAAAGGGAAGACATGCCAAGGGAATCACTGTCGTTCTTAAAGCCAGATTTCAATACTTGTATATAGAGTATATTTCCCTTCCACAAAAGGAGGGGGTTCCACAAAGGTAGACAAGGATAACTTTGGACAAGAAAAGAAAAAACCCAGGACCGATAAAGTACAACAAAAGTCACTGGCGACTAAGAGCCAGGATAAACGAAATAACAAATCACTTTCAACCGGCAAGGTAATAAACTGAAAATCACTTGCAACAAAATGTAAAGGAATGCAATTACGTGCACAAGACGAGCATGAACAATAACACAACGTGACAAGATACTTAAAGACGCGGTCAAAAAAGTACAAAGAAAACTGTCAGTATGGGACAATATCATTGCGGTCTGTGGGACTGGCGAACGGTATGCACAACACAGCCAGCTTCCTTTACAGGACGGGATGACCTAAAAAAATAGCAAGCTTGAACAATAGGAACCATGCCCCGCAGGTTACCAGTTTGGCTTGCACTGTTCAAATCGCTAGAAGCAGCTTCGGTGGATTCTCCTCAGCGAACAAACACACGCGAGACACACAACGCATGCTTCCGTCAGCGAAACAGGAGTCCACCAGTGATGGATTGAGAAGGTCTGTCGGTATTGGCCTAGTTAGACCGTGACAGACGAAAACCCACTTCCGTCGGTGTTAAGTCTGGCGGTTTTTCAAAGTTTAAAAGATTAACATCATTCAACAAACCTTCTGTCGGTCCTGACGAAAAGCCCACTCCTACACATATGGAATACCGCTGGAAAAAAAAAGACTAATTAAACCCCCCACTATGAAATGTACTATATGTGTAGTATGTGAAAAGTAAAATGAACATAGTGATTGGTATCGTATATTGCCACCGCAGCACAATCATTACCGCATAGACATTGTAAAAGAAACCGACACAAAGGAGTTATTTTACTGCTGAGAAGATATGCCGCTACATTGAAATGATGTCACTGAATATGATATGATGCCCTTGGTAAAAAAAAAAAAGGCTAAATGATTCACAAGAAAAATTCTACTTCATACTTCACAGAGTGCCAATCTCTGTGCACCTGAATAAATCATAGAAGAAATACATCTGGTTCCTGAGAAATATTGCTAGAACAAGCGAGGGAACAGTCACACTGGGAAAAAAAAGCACAATGAGGATAGCGGGAGAGATAAAACGTGGAAATGAAAAAGGCGAGAGGAGAAGGAAGTAAGAGAAGGAATAGATTATGAATGATATGGAGGCGAAACTGCGGCAAAAAGAAAAGGTGGAATCTATGAAACTGGGATTCTTTAGCTGGATTTCCAAGCACCTAATTTACCATCCAATTACTCAAAAGCTTGACACTTGCGGGTTGGTCATCTGGGGAGGGGACGACTTGTCCCAAAGCAGCTCCCCACCAAGCCTGGTGGGCCCCCGCAGCAAAGCTTCTGGATCTCCCGGCCCGCCAGGCACTTCTCGACAACTATTCACACAACGCACATTGAAACGAACTTCAATTGATTTCACTTTCACACTGTTCACATTTTCTTTTCCATGGCCCTAATATGCTTGTCGATTTTAACCCCTCTCCTTTCCCAGGCCTAAAACATGATATATAAAATAATAATGACATCAATGGTTTATCGATTTGTATTATTTCATTCCCTCCCCACTGAGGATTGGTATGAATATGCAGTCATAATAATGTATGCTTACGTTTGTGTGCTCTCTTCACCACGTTTCTGCATGCAACTAGCAGCTTATTTTAATTCCTTAATATCTCTTTGGTAAAAAAAAAAAAGCATCGAATTGAGAATGATTCTTCTGCCAGCGCTTTCACACAAACCCCATGGTGTAGTGTGCACTCCCTTTATGTTCTTTTTGTATTTGTCCGCTTGTGAGCGAGCAACTAGCCGGGACGATTTAACGAGAAATCCCACACATGAATTTTTAATGTTGATAAATAATTTGCAAACTATGTCACACCATACTGACTGTTAATTTCGATGCTTTATAACACCTCCATTCGGTGTATTTGGTTTAATGATGATGTGGTCGCTGTAGCAACAGCACATGGCAGCAGAAATTGTTGTTGCTTTAGATCAGTACCAAAGATTGGTTTTGTCAATTCTTGGGTATTTGTGTTGCTTTGTCACATTCTTGTCACTCTCAGCAGAGATTATTTCATTCCATTTTCGATGACACAAAAAGAGAGATTGAACTAAAATCTCTGGGTATCGATTTACTTCAAGATATAATGAACACATTAAAACTATTACTGTATTTCATTGTACATCATATTCAAGCTTACTTACACATATTATTAACACATTTTCCACACCTCAAATACTGCCCATAGGCCTACTGTTTGAATTTAATTCATCAAATTCATTCATTCATTTTCTGCTCCACTTATCCTCACAAGGGTGCTGGAGCCTATCCAAGCCATCTTTGGGCAGTAGGTGGGGGACAACTTGAACTGGTTGCCAGCCAATCGCAGGGCAACGTCCTCGTCATTCGCCCCTCGGGTCATGAGGTGTTCAGATAGTTTTATCAATGTTAGAAACACCCAGAAAAAGTGTTCAGCAGTCAGGCGATCGCTCACTATGCTGATGTTTGCCTCTGACATTTTCGAAGGATTGTTAAAAGTCGACAAAAGCAAACGTCCTTGTATCCATTCTTTACAAAACGCCAGACAAAAACCACTTCTGAGAGAGAACATGGACTAAAGAGGGCGACCCCCCCCCCCCGATGTGGACGCAGTTAATTTAAATGACCATTTTTATTAATTTCTCGATTCTTTGTTTTTCACATTATGCAGAACTCTCATTTATTGTGCAATGATTTAATTGTAACAAATATGTATTTGTTCCATATTCTGGTGCATTTTTAAAATATTTTAGGAAGCATTTATGTCTGAATTTTGGGGGGCTTGGAACGGATTAGGGCATTTACATGGAAAACACGTCTTTACTTACACAATTTTTTAGTTAAGACATTTCTTCCAGAACCAATTAATTTCATTAAGCAGAGGTTCCACTGTATATGAAAACAGTTTTAAAATAGGCCATTCATTGAAGATCCGCCTTCGACTCTGAAGCACCTTATAGTGCGGAAAAAAGGGTAATTGCCTCGCTGAACTGCAAAAAATTTCCACAATTAAATACTTTATATGCACACAACCAAACTATCCATCCAGTCATCCATTTACTACTCTCTGCAACATTTCAGGGGCAAAAGATACTTGGGATTATTCCAGTTGACAGGGCACCTCCTGGATAGATCAACAGTCAGTCACAGGCCTTGTAATTGTTGACCTATAAAAGGTTCCATGCTTGTTACGGATGTCCAAGTCATATTTATTTTTCAACATCACCGAGTATTGTGACAACAATTAAAAATAAACTAGCAAATAAAATGTTTCAAGCTCTTAGGAGTCATAGATAACAGCCTTCTTTCAATAATAAAAACCTGTGCCTCTTGTGCATAGCCCTCCCTCTATTAAGTGAGTGGGTTTGTGTTTTTGCATTCCCCCGCAGCCGAGCCAGCAGCTAACAATCTAGGTTAAAGATCCCTGGCTCCGTAGATCGATCCGTCCCTCTGCCACTATCGGACTGCCTTTAATACTTAATGAGAAAAGTTGTGTGATGAATGTGAGCCACTCTGCTCCCGGTGCGATTTATTAACATAGCTTTCCATCCGTCTCTAGCATAGGTGTCAAACGCCGGTCCGGCATGTTTTCCATCTCTCCCTGTTGCAACACACATGATTCGAATGATCAGCTCATCAGCAAGCTCTGCGGAAGCCTGTTATCGATCCTGTTCATGTGAATCAGGTGTGTTGCAACAGGGAGAAATGACGGCGGAACGTCCACGATTGGAGTTTGTTCTATAGAGTTCTGGAATGCATACACCTTTACTGATTCTCTGTCTGTTAGCTATGGGATTATGTAAATGTGACTGGCATTGAAGACTTCGTTCTGCTGTTGACTGGTTTTCCAGCTGTGACAAGATTTTGAAATGCAGTGTCAATTTACATTCCATGCATACATTACATTGATGATTTTGTTGTTCCTACCGTACTTCTTTAACCCAAAAAGACATTCTGGTATTCACAGGATGTTGTTGTAATACCTAAATTTGTATCTTCAAAATCAGGGAATTTATATCGCAGTATCTGGATTCTTTCCTGGGAATTTCCAAACACATCTAAACTGTAACAAGTGTTTGAATTAATGTATATCATTGGAGATGAATATTTACGAAAGTGTAGATTTGACAAAAATGGGACACAAGATCAAGGAAAAAAACCCATATTTATCTGCTATATAAATCAGCATGTATTGTATTGTATTGTCTTGCTGCGCTGAACATAAATCTATACAGACTTGGTGGTCACAGTTGCTGGGTGGAAATTGGGACCACTCTGTGGAAATAAAACACAGAATAAAAGACAAGAAATTAGTTCATTGCTGCTTGACACAGATCAGCACTAGCACTGGTTCACTGGTTACATTTTTTTAATTTCCAATAATGCATTTTTGGACTAGTCCCTGTCTGTGCTAAATGCATTTGGTCCAATAGCTTCTGCCTTTCCATGATCCGTGACGGTAATATCAGACCAGACATGGGCCCAGCTTGGACAGTCACGGCAACAACAAAAAAAAGACAAAATGGTTCAATTATTTGGACTACTGAACTCAAAAGTTATTTTGCACCCAATGCCTTGTAACTACATTTTAGATGTGGTCTGTTGACTGTCCGTTTGCCTGTTTGTATTTTCCAGCATGATGCATTTCCCATTAGCCATGCAGAGTTGGAGAGCAGTCACGAAAATGGATGTGGAAAATCTGTCTTCTCTTGTCCAGATTGCGAGGTAATAAATACTTTTGTTTTCTTTGTTTGCCCTTGTGTACTACTGCATGGAGTAAGGAAAGGGCTGTTGCATCCCACAGTATTTTTCTTGCCTCAAATCAATCCACTTTTTGCATCCTGTACCAATTCATCGTAGCGAATCATTGGATATTTTCAGAATTTCTGCTCTTTTCACCCTTGCCGTCCAAAAGGGTTCTAAGAGCATCAATATGTTAATAGTTGGAATTCAATGACTGCTGTATAAAATTTGCATTCAAAAATGGTAACTTTTTTCCTCAATTTCTCAAAGTGGAGCACTGCCCCATCAGATTGAAAAGCTATTGTGCTCATGAAAAGGTTCAGTGGATACATTTGTGATTCCAATGGAAGATGTGAGGTACAGCTGATACAGAGTACATTTAATGGTAAATTAAATGTCCCAAGGATGAGGGACTGTCACTCGATGTTAAAAATTTACATGTGACATATGCGAAATATGTGATATAGAACAACACATGGCTGAGACAAACAAATACATAAAAAAATTGGGAGGTTCTCAATAAGCATTAAGGTTTGGTTTAAGATTCACGTGGATATTCGGGGCTTTGATCATGAGTGAAATGTTTGTATAGTGTACTACAATTTTGTTGTTGTTGCAGTGGCATTCTTGTGTTTGTGGCCGCGCATGTCAGTTGTAATGTTGATTATTTCGTGTATAGTTCTGTTTTATTTCATTTTTCTTTGAAAAGATGCTATTTTTCTGGTCCTTTGTTGTAATTTGTTAATGTTTTTAAGGGAAATATCTTTTTTTAAATGTTTGGGAGGATTTGTGTGTGTGTGTGTGTGTGTGTGTGTGTGTGTGTGTGTGTGTGTGTGTGTGTGTGTGTGTGTGTGTGTGTGTGTGTGTGTGCTACTTGTCACTTTTCTGCATGTAAGCGCCATGAAAGGCGCTTACAAATAAAATGTATTATTATTATTATTATTACCATTTAGGGATGATTCAGATTCCGCCCCATTCAAATTGAATGCGTACCCTCGCCCTAGCATAGCACCATTTTACCTGGAAAGACCTTAATTCACCCATTCAGAAAAAGTAATTGATGATGCTAGATCACATGTCAATCATCAGGAACAAATGAGAAGCAATTGGGAATGTGTATATTTATTTATATTACCCTTCGAAATTTAGTAATGTAAAAATAACAGTAATGTGCGATAACACTTCGACTTCATTCGCCTATAATACTTCTTCTCCGATAGCCGCACGTGAATCACTATTCAACAGTTTGAATGTGCACCAGGCTCTAGTTTTTCTGATGTGCTGCATTCCTCAATGCTGAATAGCACACATTGTCGCATACTCTATATTTGCCTGTTAAGCTACAGTCTATTGTTTTGACTCACATAAAACTCTGCCTTATGTTTTTATAGGCTACTATGGCATTTTGTCTTGCCCCCATACCTAACATTCCAATTTCCAAAGCTCATCAGAGACGATCTCTTCAATCGTGTGCACTGTTTAGCAGATGTCCGGGCTGTCATGGGTCATTTCATCACAATTGGTATGTCCACCTTAGGGATGGAGAGACGAAGAGGAAGTGAGGCTAGTGTCAGTCAGATGGGCTGTGGAGACACCGTGGGGAGGGGGGGGGGGGTACTTCTTTCTGAGGAATTCGAGAGAGTTGGACGGATGGGGGGGAAAATATGGAAAAAGTAGCCCTCAGCCAACATTTAGTTTTTTTACAGGGTTGGCCTGGCATTTCGACGGTCAGGGCTCAGAGCAGATGGTTTAAAGACTTGCTGTGGGTCTCATATTAGTGAGGAACACTTGGCACATATCTTGCCTGGACACATTGAAGTCTCTCCTCTACCAGAATACATCCAACGTGATGGAAATAAAACCCACTGATAAACTTTAACGACCTTGTGTATTCTGTCCATTTTGCATTACAAGTGATTCATCAATCCGACAAATTTAGAGGAGAATCTGTCATAGTGTAAATTTTAATGGCAAAAGGGAAATAGTGGTGGGGATTTCGGGACAATTGAGAAATCACCTAGATAGCGACTTTAGCCTTTTCTACTAATGTGTGAAGTATCGGTCGAAAAGATGTGATGTAAATTACTCCCAAGTGAAATGCAATGCCATCCGTAATTTACATTTCCACAGGAAAGTCGATTCAAAAATAGACGTGGTGGAAATTCAGATTTAATTAATGGGATTATTAAGGGAGGGGTTGATTAATTGACTTTTCCATTACTTGGATTAATTGCAGAATTGTGCTCTTTGGACAATGACACAGATCTTGTACTGCAGCAGGGACAGGGTGACGACCCAACGACACAATCCGGTCATTAAATAGCCCGCACGCCAACACAGACGAACGTGTGTATGCACACACTGGTGTGGGCGGATTTGCCCACCAGTAACTTTGCTACTCAGAGGTTGTTAGATTGTTTACACATTGTAGATGGCTGAGAAGACATTCATTATCATACAATCCACTGTCAGGTTTTCATGAAACCCAGAAAGTCAAACGTAGTCTGTCGCAACAAGCATTCTTTTCCAGATGTTGAGTTTCACACCTGCCTGCCTGATGAATGCGGCGTAGAGCGCCTTGCAGGTTGGCGTCATGGACCTTTGTTGGACCGGTTTCATCTCAGAGGGGATTCGGAACTTGATGTACAAAATTCTTAGCATGTCTTTTGTCTACCTAATGACCCATGGAAGAGAGAAGAGGAAATGTGTCAAAGTCAAGGCCTGGGTTCCAGATTCAGCCCGCCACGTCATTTATTGTGGCCCCCACCAAAAGAAAATCATGTGTGTCAACTTGCATGATTCTTGCTAAAATCTGTACCAAAATGTCAAATTGTCATGTCTAATAAATGATGAGATTTTGCGACAACTTCGTTACCCTGTTTAAACTCACTTAAACAATAATTGACTATTATAGTTGACTGATTTCAAAACTATATTACATTTGGTGTGTACAGGTAATAATGCGAACATTTTTGTGGTTTCACTGTTGACCCTCTGAAGGAAGAGGTAACTCCAAAGTGGCCCGCGACAAAAATTAGTTCAACACCCCTGCAGCAGAGGGTCTGATTGAGAGATCATTAAAAAAAGGCAATTGTAAATTTAGACCTCCTGCAGTTTATCACAATGGTAAGTGCCTCACACAAGTCCAACCCACTCAGTGGCATGCCAGAGTCAACCACATTAGAAACTCCTCTTGGCACTCTTATTTCACTAAGTAACCGTAACGTCAAGGCACGGTTTTCTACGTTTTTGAGCCCGCCAGCAATGGCACTGTGGGCGGCTTGAGCTCTATGTACACGCTTTGGAATTCAGGAAGCAAGAAAATCCATGTCAATTAACATGTCAGCGTTAGAAATTTGGCACTTTGACACAGCAAGACTGACATTTCCAACAAGTCCTCCCTGAACAGGCTCTACGCTGTTGACGCGTGGCACTTCTGGTAGATCCACTTCATTCACTGATTCGGTAGATTTGCAAACTCGAGAGGAATGAGCTGTATTGATAGATAGATTCATTGCCAACAGTGGTGGGTGGCAAGGCATTTGGTTAAGCTGCCACCCCTCGCCACCCTGTAAAATCACTTATGGATATTGATGCTTTGATCGCTTCACCGACAATTGAATAACTGGAGCCATTAGAAAGATAATAAGTCATTCACAGTGACTTAAGCGGATGGCGAGTATATTTTGAAGTGTTTGATGCTATCATAGTTATCGCTCTGCGTTTAGCCCAGTGACCGGACGTTTGTATGCCATCGTAGCCCCAAATGTGTAATTCTCATTTGCATAGTGCCCATTATTATTAAAAAATATGTCGTGGAGTGACAGAACTTGCCTATCAGAGAGTGTAGTGACATAAACTGTGATTGTTTTAGAGGGGGGTTGTTTGACAATCATCATCTGACCCAATACGCCATATATTTAACAGCAATTACTGTACATTTTGCTTTTGTCACTTTTATCAGCCACTACATTCAGTGGCCAGACTTATGACAATTTTTAACCAATGAAGAAGTGTGAATGTATGCAAAAAGCTGACACGCAAGTGATAGGGAAAGACTTGGTGTGACTAGATTAGCATATAAACAATCTTTTTTTGTGGCAATTTTTCATTGTCATTTGTAATTTCATTGTGTAATCTTTCTTTGACCATCTTCTGAATTACAATTCCTAATTATCTGAGTTTCTCAATTAACGAACCGTGTCAAAGTTATTGTGTGTGTGTGTGTGCGCGCACGAAATGTGTGCGTGCATTCAATTAATTGAGCCAATTAAAAATTGTGCAGAAAGGCCACTGTGTAGTGCGTGTCATCTCGCTGGTTTGGAGTTACTCTTGTTTTGTATTCCATGCAAGCGTGTGCAAACAGCATTAATTTGCACGCATTTATTTTTTCGTGTGCAATTACCGCCTCCTCCTATATGTGGCAGATGAGAATGGAATTTAATGGGCTCTGTCAATCTGCAATCATATAACAGACAATTGTCAGAATTCTCAAAAATTAAGCAACTGCCACGACCGGTAAGCTGAATAGAAAATGTCATCATCGCAGACATTTATCGAAAATCACACGGTATATTGTATTGTAGAACCTCTGAAGTTGAACAATTCTGTACTTTACTCTTCCCCGCTTTCCCCTCCCAAAACATCAGTCTTACACCAGTCAGAATGTTCAAAATTGTGTTGTATGACGAAATAGTTGAGCTCAAAGACCATCAAACTCACGGTACTTTAACGTTTATGTATTTATATTGCAGTTTTAATGCCTTGTTACAATAAAAACCAGAATGGTAATAACAGTGATGGGGTAGTCCTGGTTGAGGAGATTAGAATGGGGCTTTGACCGAGGGTTAGATGGGAATGAGCTACATGCTGCTCCCTCCCATTTCACACGCATGCAGGTGCCCCGAAGCAACCTGAATTGCTCCTCAGGCATTGGAAGGCCACCTACTCCTCCGATACGTCATGAAACGAATGTGCTTGCTGCGTACTCTATTGTTAAATGGAGATGAAAAACAAATCTCATTACAAGAAGAAAAAGCCCTTTGGCCATGCAAATATTTCCCAACATTTTATAAGAAGGTAGGTGGAGTGTTGGCCCTTTCCTTCTAAATCAATGAGTTTACTCATGTACATAACTGCCAATCCATCGGCATGCCTGACAGCGATTTTGCTGCCTAAGAGAGATACAAGGAGGTTAAGTAATTCCCACTTAGCTGGCTACATGCTGTGGCTGCTGGGTCATGAAAGTCACTTTGTGGTGAAGTAATTGGAAGGATGATCTGCTGCATGGTGATTAGGCATCATGCAGCCACTGAAGGGATTAGTGGAGTAATCCCATAAAATGGTAGTCCAGAAAACAAGAAAACACAGAAAACACAGTGGTGAGTGGAGTGCTAGTGATGCGTGTATATATATATATATCACTGACGGCTGGATAGCTCAGTTGGTAAGGCATCGGTTTGGCATACGGGAGACGGTGGTTCGAATCCCGCTTGGGGCAAAAATGAGCACATAACACCATCCAGTGTGGGTCCTTGGGCAAGATCCTTCACGCTAATGCCTACCTCATACAATGATGAGAGACAATAAAATGAATGACATGCCGGCTCAGACGTCGCCCGGCCAAACAAGGTCTGCGTCAGGTGCTGGGGAACCAGAGCACCTTGATGAAAAATGGGCTACTGGAATAAAGCGGAGATGGGCGAGATGCGATAACATGGCTCTGTTGGAATGCTACTACTCAAGCAACCCTAGTCAGAGGGGTTACATGCAGAGAATGCAGGCTGAATGGTTACTTCGAAACCCACAGTCACGGTTGACCACGAAACAACTAGTAACTCAGTGTTCCAACATCCACAAACGGCAATTGCTGTCACAACGCAGGTTCCATGGTGAAGGGCCCCAGGCTGCCAGATCAGAGGAGGAGGTCATACCAGAGATTGGGAGGCAAGCCCCAATGAATGCAGATGATGAGATTGGGAGGCCAGCCCCAATGAATGAAATGCTGAGCAAGGCAGCAACTGACCTGAAAGCTAAGATCATGGCGAGGATGAAAGCTGGGCAACCTAGAAACCGATTACAACGGCTATGTGAAGTACCACCTGAAAGTCTCATGGAAAGTGTGAATGCAGCACTGAGGGCGATTCCTACCACAACGATCACCGAAACCAATGAGCTGATATACGCTTCAGCATCAGTGATCCTAGAAATCCTTGGCTATCGGAGCAACTATGAGACACGTTACCCACCATGGAAAAGACGGTTGGAGGCTAAGATCAAGGCGGCTCGGAAAGATGTGAGTCAATTGACGGAGGCCCAGAGAGGTGTGATGAAAAGGCCGATACCTGAGAGGTACACCCAGATGACCATACCTGAAGCACTCGAAACTGCCAAACAAAGGCTCCAAGCCTTGTCCAGTCGCCTAAAGAGGTACACGAAAGAGAATGAGGCCAGGCGAATAAACAGGCTGTTCGCAACACAACCTGCGAAAGTGTACGCTCAGTGGCAGGGTCCTAACAGCAGAGCTGACCCACCAAGACTGGAAACTGAAAGGTACTGGAAAGGAATATGGGAGAGGAGGCTGCACATAACAGCAGTGCACAATGGCTGGTGACCCTGAGAGAGGAGCACAGCAACCTCCTGAGCAGAACCCAGTTACCATAACAGTGGCAGACATACAGGAAAGAGTCTCAGATATGAAAAACTGGACAGCACCAGGCCCGGACATGGTCCACACCTACTGGCTAAAGAAACTCAAAGCACTCCATGAGCGCCTAGCAACACAAATGAACCAGTTGCTGAAGGATGGGACTCACCCAGGATGGCTAACTGAAGGGCGAACGATCCTGATCATGAAGTATCCCTCAAAGGGTACAGTCCCATCCAACTATCGGCCAATAACCTGTCTCTCCACAACTTGGAAGCTCATGTCAGGCATCATAGCGGCTAAGATAAATGGACACATGGATCAATACATAAGCGAAGCACAGAAGGGCATTGGTAGAGATACCAGAGGAGCCAAACATCAGCTCCTGGTTGACAGAACAGTCGCACAAGACTGCAGGTCCCGACATACCAACCTGTGCACAGCCTGGATTGATTACAAGAAAGCCTACGACTCGATGCCACATACATGGATCACTGAATGCTTGGAGTTGTATAAGGTGAACAGGACCCTAAGAGCCTTCGTTGCGAACTCGATGAGGATGTGGAAAACCACACTTGAAGCCAATGGCAAGCCACTTACCCAAGTGTCCATCAAATGTGGCATATACCAAGGTGATGCACTCTCCCCACTGCTGTTCTGCATAGGACTGAACCCCTAAGCCAAGTAATCACCAAAACAGGCTACGGATACCGCCTCAAAAATGGAGCTACGATCAGTCACCTCCTCTACATGGATGACATAAAGCTGTATGCTAAGAGCGAAAGGGACATAGACTCCTGATCCACACAACCAGGATCTACAGCAGCGACATCGGGATGTCATTCGGGCTTGAGAAATGTAGTCGGATGGTGACTAAGAGAGGAAAGGTAGTCCGCACTGAAGGGTCTCACTCCCTGAAGGAACAATAGCAGACATTGAGGACAGCTACAAGTACCTCGGTATACCACAAGCCAATGGCAACCTCGAACTGGCAACAAGGAAAGCGGCTACGGCCAAATACCTCCAGCGGGTGAGGCAAGTCCTAAGAAGCCAGCTCAATGGCAAGAATAAGACCCGGGCAAAAACAGCTATGCCCTGCCAGTGATCAGATACCCTGCAGGAATAATCAGGTGGCCAAAGGAAGAGATTCAGACCACGGATGTTAAGACCCGAGCTCCTAACCATGCATGGAGGGTTCCATCCCAAATCCAGCACCCTGAGACTGTACGCAGCCGAAAGGAAGGAGGCCGGGACTAGTGAGTGTGAGAGCCACTGTCCAGGATGAAACATCCAAGCTCCATGAATACATCAAGGAGAAGGCTCCAACGGATGACGTACTCAGAGATGTCTCAGACAATGGGGAACAGAGGATGAGGTGCTGGAAGAGGGACCATCATGGGAGGACAAGCCCCTACACGGGATGTACCACCGGACCATAAGTGAAGTGGCTGATCTCAAGAAGTCCTATCAGTGGCTAGAGAGGGCTGGCCTGAAGGACAGCACAGAGGCACTCATCCTGGCTGCTCAGGAGCAGGCCCTGAGCACCAGAGCCATTGAGGCCCAGATATACCACACCAGACAAGACCCAAGGTGTAGGTTGTGCAAAGAGGCACCGAGACGATCCAACACATAACTGCAGGGTGTAAAATGCTGGCAGGGAAAGCCTACATGGAACGCCATAACCAGGTGGCTGGCATAGTCTACGAAACATCTGTGCCGAGTATGGACTGGAAACCCCAAGGTCAAAATGGGAAACACCTCCCAAGGTGGTGGAGAATGACCGAGCGAAGATCCTGTGGGACTTCCAGATTCAGACTGACAAGATGGTAATGGCGAACCAACCGGATATTGTGATCATTGATAAAGGGCAGAAGAAAGCCGTTGTAGTGGATGTAGCGGTCCCAAGTGATGGAAACATCAGAAAGAAGGAACACGAGAAACTCGAGAAATACCAAGGGCTCAGAGAGGAGCTGGAGAGAGCCTGGAAGGTAAAGGTGACAGTCGTGCCTGTGGTGGTCGGAGCACTCGGGGCAGTGACCTCCAAACTAGATGAGTGGTTGCAACAGATCCCGGGAACAACATCGGACATCTCAGTCCAGAAATGTGCAGTGCTGGGAACAGCAAGGATACTGCGCAGAACCCTCAAGCTTCCTGGCCTCTGGTAGAGGACCCGAGCTGAATGGGGGACGGACACCACCCGAGGGGTGAGATGAGGATTTTTTTTTTTTTTTAAATATACGGTATATATATCTACATATACACGCACACACCGTATTTTCCGCACTATAAGGCGCTTAGGAATATAAGGTGCACCTTCAATGAATGGCCTACCGTAATTTCCGCTTTTTTTTTTTTTTTTTTTTTTTTTTTTTTTCTCCCCCTCTCCCTCCCTCATGGTTTCTTTCTGACTTCCGGGTTGAGTGAACGCTGGCGCGTTTGGCTGCCGCTGCTCAACCCGTATTGTTTTGTATTGTATTGTTTTGTGTTTTTTGTTATTGTAAAGTGTCCTTGGGTGTCTTGAAAGGCGCTTATAAATAAAATGTATTATTATTATTATTATTACTATAGAGCGCACCTGATTAATTGTATAACTTAACAATAATAATAATATAACTTTCTTCCCAAACGGTGCCTGTGATGTGGCAGTAAAACGGTAGCAACATGGTAATAACACGCTAGCAACAGAATAGCAACACAGTATAACAGGTCTGGTAAATGCCTTTCTTTTTGCATTTTCCATGATGAGGGTATGTTCACGCTAATTTAATTTATGCACAAGACAAGAAGTTGCAGTCTTCCTCGACGCATATATTCCACCGGTCTTAATCTTACCTTTTCTACTCGGGCGCCCCTGGCGGCCGTTAGAAAAATTACATAAGTTGGCCGCATCACTGAATAAGCCGCAGGGTTGAAAGTTTCGGAAAAAAGTAGCGGCTTATAGTCCGGAATTTACGGTATTTGAAAACTGTTTTCATATAAAGGGAACCCGATATTATAAGGCACATAGAATAGAAGCTCATAAACACGGGGTAGGACTAGATAAGTTCTTTACTTCTTCCTACTCCCTTGAACATAATAACTGTGTTTAATGATGACTGTGTTGAATGATGACTGATTTCTCTTACTTACCTTATTATTACTGTATATGTTTTATGTTATGTTCAATAAATAAACCAAACCAAACCAAATAGAAGCTACAATAGTGGCTGTGGTGGCATTATGCATCCGCTAGATGGAGTTACGCTAAAAGGAATACAATACAATACAGCTTTATTTATCGAACGCGTTCACAACCGCTGCAGTTGTAACACTTGGCACCAGGACACCCTAGGCCGCAGTTCAATGATTGGCTTTGTGGTTGTATCATCGGATTTGCAGCCGTATGTTTTGGACACTCGGGTGAAGAGAGGGGCGGAGCTGTCAACTGATCACCACCTGGTGGTGAGTAGGCTCCGATGGTGGGGGAAGACGCCGGTCCGTACTGGCAGACCCAAACGTATTGTGAGGGTTTGCTGGGAACGTCTGGCGGAATCCCCTGTCAGAAAGAGTTTCAACTCCCACCTCCGGCAGAGCTTTTCCCATGTCCCGGGGGACGCGGGGGACATTGAGTCCGAATGGACCATGTTCCGCGCCTCTATTGTTGAGGCAGCCAATCTGAGTTGTGGCCGTAAGGTGGTTGGTGCCTGTTGTGGCGGCAACCCCCGTACCCGCTGGTGGACACCAGCAGTAAGGGATGCCGTCAAGCTGAAGAAGGAGTCCTATCGGGCCTTTATGGCCTGTGGGTCCCCAGAGGCAGCTGACGGGTATCGACTGGCTAAGCGGAACGCAGCTTCGGTGGTCGCTGAGGCAAAAACCCGGGCGTGGGAAGAGTTCGTGAGGCCATGCAAGCCGACTTCCGGACGGCTTCGAGGAAATTCTGGTCCACCATTCGACGTCTCAGGAGGGGGAAGCAGACTTCGACTCGGGACATTGTGAACCGGTGGGCAGAGTACTTCGAAGACCTCCTCAACTCCACCATCACGCCTTCCTTGGAGGAAGCAGAGTCTGGGGACTCTGAGGTGGGCTCTCCTATCTCTGTGGTTGAAGTCACCGATGTGGTTAAAAAGCTCCTCGGTGGCAAGGCCCCAGGGGTGGATGAGATCCGCCCGGAGTTCCTCAAGACTCTGGATGCTGTGGGGCTGTCCTGGTTGACACGCCTCTGCAGCATCGCATGGTCATCGGGGAGAGTGCCTCTGGATTGGCAGATTGGGGTGGTGCTCCCTCTTTTTAAAAAGGGGGACCGGAGGGTGTGTTCCAACTACAGAGGAATCACACTCCTCAGCCTCCTTGGTAAGGTCTATTCAGGGGTGCTAGAGAGGAGGGTCCGTCGGGAAGTCGAGCCTCAGATTGAGGAGGAGCAGTGTGGTTTTCGTCCCGGCCATGGAACAGTGGACCAGCTCTACACCCTTAGCAGGGTCCTCGAGGGTACGTGGGAATTCGCCCAACCAGTCTACATGTGTTTTGTGGACTTGGAGAAGGCGTTTGACCGTGTCTCTCGGGGAGTTCTGTGGGGAGTGCTTCGGGAGTATGGGGTACCGAGCCACCTGATACGGGCTGTCCGGTCCCTATACTGCCGATGTCAGAGTTTGGTTTGCATTGCCGGCAATAAGTCGGAATCGTTTCCAGTGAGGGTTGGACTCCGCCAAGGCTGCCATTTGTCGCCGATTTTGTTCATCACCTTTATGGACAGAATTTCTAGGGGCAGCCGAAGCGTTGAGGGGGTCCGTTTTGGTGGCCTCAGTATTGCATCTCTGCTTTTTGCAGATGATGTAGTACTGTTGGCTCCTTCAAGCAGGGCTCTCCAACTCTCACTGGAGCGTTTCGCAGCCGAGTGTGAAGCGGTTGGGATGAGGATCAGCACCTCCAAATCTGAAACCATGGTCCTCAGTCGGAAAAGGGTGGAGTGCCCTCTCCGGGTCGGGGAGGAGATCTTGCCCCAAGTGGAGGAGTTTAAGTATCTTGGGGTCTTGTTCACGAGTGAGGGTAGAAGGGAGCGAGAGATCGACAGGCGGATCGGTGCAGCGTCTGCTGTGATGCGGACGCTGTATCGGTCTGTCGTGGTGAAGAAGGAGCTGAGCCAAAGGGCGAAGCTCTCAATTTACCGGTCGATCTAAGTCCCAACCCTCATCTATGGTCACGAGCTATGGGTCGTGACCGAAAGAACGAGAACCCGGATACAAGCGGCCGAAATGAGTTTTCTCCGCAGGGTGTCCGGGCTCTCCCTTAGAGATTAAGGTGAGAAGCTCGGTCATCCGGGAGGGGCTCAAAGTAGAGCCGCTTCTCCTCCACATCGAGAGGAGCCAGATGAGGTGGCTCGGGCAACTAATTAGGATGCCTCCTGGACGCCTCCCTGGTGAGGTGTTCCGGGCATGTCCCCCTGGCAGGAGACCCCGGGGACGACCCAGGACATGCTGGAGAGACTATGTTACCCAGCTGGCCTGGGAACGCCTCAGGATCCGCCAGGAAGAGCTCAAAGAAGTGGCTGGGGAGAGGGAAGTCTGGGCTCCCCTCCTAAAGCTGCTGCCCCCGCGACCCGACTCCGGATAAGAAAATGGATGGATGGATGGATTGATTTGGGGATACATTTATTCATGTTCATTGTTGTCCTTTAGTAGGATCCAAATGGTTTCATTTATGGTACAGTTAAATGTTTGTTTGTTTTTCACGGAAAACAAAATACGGTATTTTCAAAACCCAACCAATGTGAAAAGGAAAATGAAATGTGGCATTTTGTCAGCCGGCGATGCAAATTGAATAATTTTGAGACTTGGACCTTTGCTCTGACAAATTGCTTGCATACGGATCCTTGTGAATTTTAATTGCAAATCCCTGCACTACAGTATGTTGACAGGGCCAAACCAGCTAGTTGATGGGAGTCCTTCAGGGAAGCCAAATTTTAATGAAAAGTATTTGTCTTTCAGGTCCTCCCATCAGTTGTAGTCACAGCAAGTTGCCCATATATTTTTTTAGGCAGCGTTTTATCTTGCCTCGGGATTGGCACAGGAGAGCTTGGTGTTGGGACACTCAATGGGAAAACAAACTCATTCTGGCTCCATTAAAGGCAACATCCTGAATCGCTGCCATGCAACAAGATTGGCCTTGAGAACCTTGTTTGTTGTGCTTAGAGTTGACTTTGAAGCGTAACAATCAAAAACTCAACTCCGACCCTCATTCCGTAGTTATTAGTGCGACGACAGTGGAATCGCTAAATTAACATTCAGACTGTCATCATGAATGATGTCAAAGAGAAAGTAATTCTCACAAGGCTAAACTTCATAGCGTCAGTGGGTAACTTCTTTGTGGATGGACTGCTTTTCGTTGGCCGGATTTTGCAACCCTCCAAAAGACAGAATAGCACTTTGGATGATGTCATTCAACATATGAATATATCGCACTTTCGCATACATCATTCGGCACATACTATTATAATTATTGCAATACATAATAGAATAAACGCAGTGTTGTGAAATAGTAGTTAACATGTCTGCATCGCAGTTCTGAGGTTTGGGGTTCAAATCCCGGCTCAGGCCTTCCTGTCTGACAATACATGCTTACTTTGGCTTCCAATGCGTGCTTGCTTCATTGAAGACGGTTAAGTGCCGATTGGTGTGAATGTCAGTGTAATGGTTGTTGATGTGCCCTGCAGTTGGCTGGGGACCACTCCAGGATAAAGCCCGTTGCTGGCCCAAAGACAGATGAGATGGGCTCCAGCTCACGCACAAGCCCAATGAGAATAGAAGATGTATGGATGGACATTCCGATAAATGGCCAGCTTCAATAAGAGATGTTTAAAAGAAAAAGAATGTAAGGACAGAAGAAAAGGAATACAATGTAGAACTGGAAATAAGGTAAAATGAGAGGACAAAGCAGTAAGACCCCAGCACACGCGCCTTTATTACCAAAAGGAAGATCCACTTTTAGTGTGATTGCATTTTGACACTTGTAGGACAGGAACAATTTTAAAATAGTGAAATGTATGAGACACATCTGTAATTTAAATTCCCTTTCTCTTGTGCTTTCGGCATGCATCATTTGTTTACTTGTATGATAGCTAAGATGGCAAGTGGCGCGTTTGACTCAGCAACTGATTATTTCCATTTCCATTATTTACTTTGGGGTTTGTTTTGTGAGTCTTTTTAATTTTAGACACGCGATGAGAGAAGGCTATCCGAAATCAAGACTCAAGAAGACAGTTGCAGAAAGTACCCGGATATAAATCAGTGACACCCCAATAAAGATAACATGGAGCAAAAATATATACTGGTATATAACGAACTCGGCAATGAGCGGGCTGCAATATGAGAACATATGAAAGGCAGGAAGGTGACACACAGCGAAACGAAAACAAACCGTTGCTGTCTTTGTTCGGTGCTGAGTTGTTTTAACCTTGCGTCCGAGGGACACCGAGAACATTGAAAAATTCATCAGAACTCGGGGAACAAAGTGACACGGTGGTTTGTGGAAGATAACAGAAGTTCTCCTCAAAAACAACATCCAGATGTCGCCTACATATTTCATCAAGTTTTTTATCTTTAATGTTTTGTTTCTTGCGGGTTTTTTTTTTTTCAGTTCAATTATTCAGTCAGCCTCATTAATAGATAGACTGCAGAATGTAATCTCTGTGCCAGACATTTGATCTGTTCTGGCCCGAGGCATCAGGGGGCTTTTTTTCTGTGTCTATATTATTATTTTTTTTCTTTCATTATGTCCAGAGCTTGAGATCAACGGCTACCAACATCATTATATTATCACAGCGAGGTTCGGAGGCGAGCTTGTGTTGCCCTCTTTTTTTTTTTTTCATTATTACCTTAATTTTCTATTATATAAGCCACCGCATTCAAAAGACGAAGTGGCAGCATGCTAGGTTTTGTCCACTGACTTGTGGTTATATAAGATCTATACGTACCCATTTATTACATTCTTGCATCGAGTGTACAAGAGAGTGGTGATGAAGAAGAGATGGTGGTCATGAATGGCAATACTGTTCACACAGGAGATGACGATCCCAATCCTTAACTCTAATCTCCTCTTTGTTTAAACTATCGTTCTGTTTTATTTATAATCAATCCTTTAGTTATGAGCATTTTCAGGACTGAAAATATTTTTTTCTTGATGTTTAAAACAGAACAAAATGACAATTTAGAGGAATCAATGAACTAACCGTGCATGTTTTTGAAATTTGGGAGGAAACCGAAGTACCTGGAGAAACCCCACGCAGGCAGGGAGACCATGTAGATGCCACACAGCAAGGCCGGACCCCGGATTCGAACACACGACTTCTGCACTGGGAGGCGGACGTGCGAGCCAGCTACAGACGAAGATACTTCAAAGCAAAAATGACAAAACACAAATGTTTTCCAAGTCTCCCTATTGTAACACCCCTGATTCAAATGAACTGGTTCAATGTGAGGCTTCCGCAGAGCTTGCTGATGATCTGATCATTTGAATCAGGTGTGTTGCAACAGGGAGACTTGGAAAACATGCAGGACAGCGGCCCTCCAGGAGTTTGACACCGCTGCCATAGACAGTCTAATCCAGTTTTGCAATGTACCTGGATACTCTAGTGAGTTGGAACATCTTTCTAATTTTCCAACAAGCTGTCTGTGTGGAAGTCCCAAAGCTCATTTGGTTTGACAACTTGAATTGATTGTTAGTGAACATTTGCATTTTGATTGTATCAATGCAACTTGTTGGCTTTACTCGAAAGTACGACTGCTCGAGTTTAAGAACAGTATATCCTACAATATCGCACAATTTTATTTCTGAAGCACTAAATAACAATTAGAGCTGAAACTGCACACCAGTGATAAGGGAAAATGAACAATATTTCCATGGAATTTTATGATGGAGCGGCCGACATGGCCTCTCTATAGCCGGGTGCCTCGCATGGACGGCTGGGGAGAAAGCGCATCTATATGTGGCAGCCAACTAAGAAAGAAAAAGACGGACACACTACCTATGTTGATTCGAGATTGCAATAGTTAAATTGTCTTGCCAAATATAAAAGCTTTCTATCTCCTTCTTAGTCACGGCTCACTGGTAAATGTTTTCAAACAAAAAGCTGAACGTAATGACTCCAAGCACTAGAATATACCGATTACAAAAACTCACCTCAAGACAATTTAAAAGAAGATTTCATCCAGATAGCAACTGGGTAGCTTGGAATAAACAAAAGCCCAAAGCTCATATGGCTCTGTAGTTTTCCACCAGAAGTACGTCATGAGCTGCTGTTCATAAAGTCCATTAAAATACAATGTCAAAAATCACCTGACATAAAACCAAAACCAAACCCCTACCCCCCCAAAAAATTTATGTTTCAGTGAAATTAACACATGGCGACAACATGATCACAATATATAAAACAATGAGAAAACACAAAACTTGTGAATGACATTGCGCTGCTTAGAGCCGTTGCCTTCAGTAGCTCTCGTCTGATTATGAAGGGTTCACAATGGCTTTCTCGTTAACTGCCACACTGTATATTTAGTTGTTATGCATCTGAAATTTGCCTCACCGTTTCGCTCTTTCTGTCTCATGGACTAGCTCACTCACTCCCACAGTACATGCACCCACGGGAAACAATGGGAGGGCTGAGTAATCGCGCTACAGCTGCGAATGGACAATGTCAAACATGACACACTTTTAGCAGCCAATTCAAATGCACATATCTCACAGCAGTAGTAGCACTGCTCCCCCCTCCCAACCAACACACACACACACACACACACACACATCATAAGTTTTTAGTATGAACCATTTCATAGTGGCAAACTGCAGCATTAGCTAATTAGCCAGACTGAAATCTAGCCACCTCATTTTTCTTCATTTTTCTTTACCACATTTGCTGATCTCCAAGGGCTTACTCGGTGCTAACTGCTGCCAAGGTAACTGAAAAGGAAAGGAGTGAAAAATCACCTAAAAGAAGGGATGGGGCGAGTGGTGAGAGATAGGAGGAATCAATGAGTGCAAGGTATTGAGGAGTGTATGAAAGTATATGAAATGGAGCTGAGAGGACAAGAGAGGACACAAGAGTGATGGCTACATCTGGCACTGACAGCTTACAGCTGCTCTAGCGAGAACGGGAGGCCAACTCGAGGGCCGCACAATTCAAGTAATGAGGCATTTGGCTCTGCTGGAGAGACTCTACCGAGAGACTCTTACAATCACTGTTGCCGAAACGACAGAGGCCTGCCATCACAGATGGGATAATTGTCACGGAGAGGTGGAGCAAAAGAACAGAAAGGAAGGCAGAGATGCAAAAGGGAAGTTGCAAAGAGGTTCCCACGTTGGAAACGAGACAAAACACAGCATCAGATTTTATTTATTTATTTATTTATTTATTTTCACGAGCCGAGTTGTATGCTCATTTGACAGTTTTCAAATTGCGGGACTGGATGCTGAGACAAAGCAGTCAGGCCACCCAGGGCATTCTTCACAAAACCTTCTGACGTGTGACGCAGCTCCATCTGACTTGGCCAATGTGACACACCATTTGTATGTTCTGAATATCCAGCGTTGAGGCTGTGGCTCATTTCATAGCCTTCGATTTGAGGGATTTGACATTAGGTCATTCATGTTTCCTATCGGGGTTTTGGTTTTTTTTTTCCTAGGTGTACCACACCAGCTGTTCCACACAAGTAAACATATTTTCAAGTTTAATCAATCCAAGCAAGGTTTTGATGGTTAAAAATAAGCTCGAAAAAGTCAGAGATACAACTTTTTTTTGTTCTCCCAGTTTTCAGGTCGTGCTTAATGTAATTGCCTCTGTCATCAGGCCCCTCTAGCCATAACAAAGCAGCAAGGCTGCTGCCTGAAAATGTGAACAGTGCCTAAATGATTTAGTAAACTTAAGTTGTAACAAGTTCTTCTTATGAGTAGGGTGCGCATGGTGATTTC
Source organism: Hippocampus mohnikei (assembly GCA_026261675.1). NCBI lineage: Eukaryota > Metazoa > Chordata > Actinopteri > Syngnathiformes > Syngnathidae > Hippocampus > Hippocampus mohnikei. The sequence goes on along the minus strand of JAKGUB010000557.1, from coordinate 16,792,594 downwards.
CATTTGGACCTTCCCCCAACTGCTTTTCTTGCTACCTAAGCTCACCTGACTCCTCACAAGATACAAGCTGGAATGTAAAAAGACTGAACGCATCTGGCATATTGTCAATGACTAAATGGTTTGTTGTGAGAGATCCAGCAGATGGGGTGGAAAAAACAAAAAAACAACACAATTTAGTAATTTGTGATACATGATTTATGATTCAGGATCTGCCAGACCAGTTATTTGCGTTCCCATTTACAATATCCTCAGCCAACCTCTCAATGACCCAGCAACCATCCCAAATGCAACGATGTCCGTTATGCAGAAAATACATGTCCGTGCTTTTAACCAACCTAATGCATGTTTGGCTTCATTTATAATTCATACCGGCTGAGACATAACAGTAGCAACATTTTTACCCCTAATAATCTTTGATGTCCTTTTATTGTGTTTGGAAGATAATTTGCGTCGGAAATGTGCCAGGATGCCCTTTGTCAAGCAATTTCAGTTGGTCAAATATATTACCAAAGTTAAGCCTCCAAATTAGGCCTTTGACTTCAAGTAATGATGCAAAGTATAGGAGTACACCGAGGTCATACAAATAGATTTATCTGAAGACACAAATGAGATCACACTTTTAATGGGAAATAAACAGTTCCCCTGACCTAAAAACAAAAAAACAAAAAAAGACCAATGAACCAAAAATACTAAAGAGCTGTCTTTGCTTTGTTTTTTTTAAATCAATTTTCATGTCCAAGTATACATTTGTCAACCCTTGGCATAACATTTGTGGTGTAACAAAGCACATTTCACATAAAGGATTGTCATGAGACTGACATGAGAAGAACTTTTCCCAGCTGCAAGTTGAGTAGTCATGAAAATCTTTTTTTTCTCAGTCCACCTACCCTTCATATCTTTTGCCTACATGTTTGTCATTTATTGTGGGCAATACAAATGCACACCTATGCGATAATCAAGCTGTTTAAAGCAGCACCTTGATAGGTCACACCAGTGAGGTGGATGGCAATCTTGGCAAAAGAGAAGTGCTGTTTCGATAACTTGATGGGAACAGAATCAAAATCACTCAGTTCATTTCAGTTTGGTGTGCCACTCCTCCTATCCTCCCAATTCCCAATTGTCATCTCTCACCCCAACTGGTTTGAGCACATACATGGCTGATTCCAGTCAAGGTGAGGATTTTTTTTGTTTGTTTCGGTCCCATTATATAATATCCAAGAACTTTTTAGCACCCAAAAAACAATCTGAGATAACGGCTGTGAATGGATGTGACATGAGGAAAAACAAAAAACAAAAAAACAATGCAATTTTGCAGACTTCAGCTACTGTTAAGGGAGTATGTCTTAAAGTGAGGCAGGTGTTCCCACAGCCATTACTTTGGCAGTGTATGTCTTTTTGAATAATACAACATTCTATGGTCTTCTAACCTTGAAGTTACAAATTAACAGAAATGAATTATTCATCACGTCATTTTGCTGCTCCGGGAAATATGAAGAAGGGGCGAATTTGGCATCTTTGTGAAATGGCTATAACCTCATAGTGAATTTTCATCTATCCATTATCTGATCCGCTTATCCTCAAGAGGGTCGTGGACGTGCAAGCACCCATCCCAGCTGACTTACGGCAGTAGGCTGGGTATACCCCAAACTGGTTGGCAGCCAATCTCTGGGCACAAAAACAACCATTTGTGCTCACAGTCACACCTAGGGACAATTTAGAAGAGTGTCCCATTATCCTACCACACATGTTTTTGGAATTTGGCAGGAAACTGGAGTACCCGAAGAAGACCCACGCAGGCACCGAGGGACAAAAAAAAAAAGTAGTCAATAACTAAGTTGCAGAGATCATGAAACATGGACCATTCATTTCTGCATGTTCTCACTAGAGATATGTTTTATAGGTGAAGTGAAAGCATGCATTACTAGGTTGAGATCCACCAGCAGCTGACTATATTTACTTTGTGATGCAGGAACTCACCGAGACGACAAAAGTGGAATGCTGCATCAACAAAGCAGAAAGTAAAGCTAACAATACCCTGGAGAAGGACAGTATAATATTGGCAACATCTACAAACCAGTGAAAATAAAGAGTGTTGACAACACGGTCAGGTCGGCCAACCTTGAGCATTAATTTTTTTTTATTGAATTTTGAGAATTGATTTTATTATACTCGCAAAACCTCAAGGAGAAATTAAACTCACACTTGACCCGACTGTTTATTTGTGCGATCAAACAACACAGAGAACCAAATGACACAGACCGAAAGTGGTGCGCAAACAGTAGTGTACGTCATGAAGTGGAGTGGTACATTAGTCACAAAGGGAAGTACAGTCAGTAGCTGTCGTTTTTCTATTACTGTTGACTTGAACTTCCCATACAGCTAGTGAGACCTTTTTTAATTTCCATACTGTTAAACTGAAAGTGCAGTTCAGAATTTCAGTCTCTCTTTGTGGCCGTCCGCGGTGGTTCGAGGTCTCCTGCTCAGGGTTTTTGAAATCACAACCACCAGCCTTTGGGCAAGTTGCGTCAGCTCTCATGTTTGCATATGTAAAAAAGGAGCATAAAAAAAAAACGTGTCTGCTGTCTACTGAAAGTTGACTGAACTGTACACCTGTTCATTTGTCGAAAGCAATTTGGGTGAATTTGATTGAGTTGCGGGCAAACAGTCTGTGCCTCGTTGATTTGTGTTGTCGATGTCATCATATTACATTCTGTTGCAGCTCCGCGACAAAAAGAGCTGCAGCGTTGTCTTTTAAACGTACACTTTATTTATTCTTTAAAACTCCCAAATGAATACAGACACATCTCTCTTCGACAACGGGGATTCTCTTCTGAATTCGCCTGGAGAGGCGTTCAAAGACCGCCTCAGAAATACGTAAATTAATGATACCTTCAACGGCACTAAGAAAATTGAAAATAATGCAACACAACAGAAAATCTAGCAAGAGAATGCCAACGTAAATTCTATGGGGGTGTTTGTGAACACACAACAAAGGAATAATTCTTTGAACATCAACAATTTTGACAATTCTGAACCAGTACAGTCTCCTACAATACTTAAACACAACAGCGTGCATCAGACCCTTTGAATCATTGCTGAAATCAATTCATCAAACACTTTATTATTATTATTTTAATTATTATTATCTTTGTTATACATTTTGAAAATCACCCCAAACCAGCTTTATATCAGCCACCTGTGGAGATCTGCTCACAGTTCCTTTTTAACGTACGATTCACTTCAACTTGCGCAGAACTCGAGCAAATCAGTGTGTGCTGTTCCACCATGTCAAGGACTATAAGCGCATCTCTTGTATGTGGCATTTAAAGTTCTTACCCACAACGATGCAAAACACCCTTTAGAAATGCGCGACGCTGCACCAGCTTGCACTGGTCTCCAAAAATTCCAAAATTTAGTCCAGCGCACCTGCACACAAACGTTCGACTGCACCTCGCGGCAGACGTGAACTGGGCTCAAAAAGAGTGCTCACAGTCTTTGGCAGTAGTGGAAGTCGCTAAGCTTGTAATTATAATGCAGGGAGCAGACAGAGCTGCAGACGCTATCTGACAGATTTGAACAGGGCAACAAATGATGTCTATCTGTGTGACCGAGAGAGGACAGTGTAAATCTTGAATAAATTGCTATGTGTTAGCATCTCTCCATTTCCCAGTGTCTGATCATGAGGACGTGCTGAAAATAAGACACAGGCTCCTTCCCTCCCCTCGATTATAATGGTAATTAACAGCAGATAAGTAGGCTGATGGAACCCACTCAGTCTGATTACAAGTGGTAGCGGCCTCCCATGGAGCTCAAGGTTTTTTCATCAACGTCCTCTAAAAGTTGTTTTTTAAATACATTTTTCGGAGTTTGGCGGGGGTCGGGTTCGTTAAAATTGGTTTGTGTTCACTGATAGAACACAACCTGCTCCATCCTATCTAAATTGCCGCTCATTTGTTTGTAGCTGCCGCTGTTGTGAAAGCGTATAAATCAGCATGTATTGTATTGTTTGTCTATGGTTGTTGAAATCATTTACTACCAAAATAGTTTGTGTTTTCAATCCACCTTAAAATTGGAGGAGGAACCTCTTTCTGTTGATTTTACATTTTTGATTGACTTAGTTTCTCTATTTTTTTTAACTTTATAAAACTGATTTTGGGTTGTTGTTTTAGTGTAAATTGAATCAATGTTTTTAATTTCCCATGCACTTCTGCCTTCTTGCACCTAGGCCCACCTGCCCTTCGCCTTCGCTCCACCGCAATGAACCCCCTTGATGACAATCTGACTTTTTCTGAAATAATTAAATCCATATATCAAGATACAAAATGATGCACATGATCGAATTGATCACCTCGGGTAGAGGAGGCGGAAGGTGAAAAACATCCTAAATGGAAGGAGACCGATCTTGAACAGCTACCGAAGAAGCAAATGCGGGAACTACAGAGAATATCACAGAAATATAATTACACATTGGTAATTATGCATCTTTTAATTTAATATATTAACAGTGCAATACAATGTGCTGCATTTTTTTATTTTTGTTTCGTGTAGTTTTGTCACTCGTCTTCACATTATACATTTGGAGTTTCATGTTGCCTATTTTTGGCTCGGCTCTTCGATTCCTATTTGCATCCCGAACTAATTGGCTCTTGGCCACGTCCATGTGTAAACACATCTATGACACAGTCTTTCAACTATCTAACAGATGGGTCCAAAAACATGATCTCCCAACAAGACCTAAAAATATACACGAGAATCCCTGATGGTGTTTTGTTACAAGCTCAGCGGGCTACTGTCCAACATACATTTTAACAAGGCTCCATGACCTGGAAAAAAGTTTCAAAGATCAAAAAGTAGCTTTCTTATCTTGAGCTCTCACTGCAGAATATGTCTGCCCAGAAATGTGAACATCTGCTGTCGACATTCCGCCACACACTGCAAAGTGATCCTGCAGAAAAAGTACGATTTCTAATCAAAAGCTGCTGGTTGCACTGCACGGGTTGACATTTGATTTGTGCGTGCGCGTGTGTGAAATCGAGCATGTTTGCAAGTATGAATGAATTATTCATATTGCTTTCAAATTAAAATTGATCCAACAGGAGACTGAGGGCAGCGAGAAAATTGACTTCTACTGCAAAGTGGAAACTAAAGACTACGGTTTGCCCCACCCAAACTAAGTGACACAGCAACAGGACGAGTATATTTGTTTATTTTTGTCAAATGACCAATATGCCCATCCAATAACTGACCTCTGACCGGCAGTGATTTACATTGCATAACAGCTGGACAAGTTTGTCTGACCAGGTAATAGCATTTGTTTGTATCTGGAAAAGAAACAATAACAAGTCAAGGTGTGGCAACCAGAGGAACGTCATGACTGGAGAACATTTGTAAGTTGCGATTTCATCATTTGTGTATTTATCAAAAAGCCAGTGTACTTTATTTATGTTAAAGGAGCCCAATAAAAGCCAATTTGCTTGTCAAGTGTCTCTTTGTATACTTTTTTTTAAAGTACCGGTAATTGTGCTGTAAAATCTAATCATGTGCAGCCCCGTGATTTATAGGATTGATTGTTTGCCCATGTTAACATCTGCAGCTCAAGCAGATTGTACACATTTACAGTATGTGATGTAATAATATGATTTATTTGCCCTTACTCGCCATCACATTAGTTTAGATTAGGGTTAGTTTCTTAACATCGCAGCAGGAATCAATTCAAACCTGAAGCAAGGCCCGGAGAAGAAATGAAAAAGGGACAAGATACGGTTTGAAAATGACAGTAAGGCTGTAATAAAGGTGATGATGAAAGAGTGCTGAAGAGAGTTGGAGTGGTGATGATGGTGATGAAGACTAATCTAGCTAATGGAAATTGGAAAATGAGAAAGGAGGTACAGAAGCAAGATTGATCTGGAAGCTCAAGACTCACGTTGATGTTGCCCAAATAAAACATGAAGAGAGCTTGTTTTCCGGCAACAGATTTTCTACCCCTGGGCTTTTACAAACAAGGAAAAGAGGCGACGATCAATTTGAATTTCACAGTGTACTTAGCCATGAAAGATGCTGTATTTTAATTTGAAAGAATATTAGCCAATGTCTTAGGATTGGTTGAAACACAGAACTGAAAGAAAATTCACAATTGCCCGGCTATAAAGGGAAATTAGAGTTCATTTTTTCTCACTATAGTACTACACCTCAGTCTTAATTCCTTGTCCCCCGCCTCTGAGATATCTTTTTCTCACCAGTCCCTTGGTTAACCCCCCCACTACCATGAAGGCCTCCTGACCTAAACTGGATCACTCTGGCCCAGGGGTGGGCAATTCCGGTCCTCGAGGGCCGATATCCTGGATGTTTTATGTCTCTTTGCTCCAACACATCTGATTCGATCGTTATCCAGCTTCTGCAGTGCTTGCTGACGAGCTGATGGAGGACAGCTTTTACCAGGAGATCGTACAGTATTCAGCGGTTCTAAATTTTACCAAGGTCTGACACACAAGGATTTGAGGCTACGGTTGGGCGCAAATTTTTTTTGGTATCATCATTAGTTGATAAGAAGAAAATAAAACGAAACCACCACTCTATCACTGAGATGGCACAGGACCTCTCTCATGCTGGACCCAGTTCAGCACATCCGAAAGATCTATGAGTGAGACTCCGGGTACTCTAAATAGGCTTAGGCGACCGTTATCCTCATGGACCAAGAAAGCTTTGCAGAATCTGAACACCCGCTCACTCCTACTTCTTACAAATCTTCCATCTCCAGCATCTTGTTGCACGATGGCAGTCCTGGCACTGCCACATTACGCTCAAATGTCATAGAATGTCATGGCACCGATTGTTTGCTTGTCAGGCAGTCAGACTGATTGGTTCACATTTTGGTATAATGGTTGCGTCAATAAGATCCCTCTCAATTAATCGATCAAAATATTTCATTTATACATGAAGGGCAATCTAACTGTTTATGCACCAATAATGACAACATGATACGCAGTCTGCTGTCATAACTGAAAGGGGTAAAAGGCAAACAAAACATTAGTAAAATCGTACATAGAGTGCAAATTTTATGTATGATGATGACGAATCTATGATTAATGTTTGATACTGAAACTGGTGTTAGGCATCTTTATACGATCTGGCTTCAAACCACCACTTCACCACCATGTTAGCTTCATCACCAAGGTCCCCTGTCTTCTTTCAATGTGCATATGCATGTTTTTGCGTTTCCTTATATTTCTGTGGTCAAATTAATTTCTAGGTCAGATCATTTTCGTAGCTCCTTCCTGGGCAGAGACGCACCGGCTCTAATCTGAATTTGAGGTTGACATTTTTTTTCAGGAATCTGGCGGGATTCCCATGGGATGGGAGTAGTAAACTTTACCTTGAATCATGGGATCGGAATGGTACAAGATAAAAAGTTCACGGGAGCAGATGGGAGCGAGGTTATCTACGAGGGAGAAAAAATGGACAGATGCGCAGACATTTTTATTGTAGCTGACATCCAAAATGGGAGCTTTAGGGGAGGTGGTGTCATTTTGAATGGGAACAGGGCCAGCAGGACAGAAGTATGAGTTGTTTTCGCAAGAAACATGACTTTTTCGACAGCGCGGGACAGGACCTTTTCTATGGAAGTGGGCTTTAATGGGAGTGAAAATCCTCTCCCATGTCATCTTCTGCTTTGATTAGAGAGATGTTGTATTTCTTCATGTTTATTTTGCACAACCAAAGGCAGGACATGGTGCCATTTTTATCCGGTTGTTTGTGCGTTGGTTGTCATTTGGTTTCATAGCTTTTGACATTAGCTCATCAAGGTTGAGGTCAGAGGTCAGGGCCACTGCAATGCCAACGCCTTCATTTCAGGCTTAATATATTGAAAAAAGAAAATGGGGGGGAAGCGTCCACTAAGTTTTCCATTTTCTCCACAGTTTTCGAGATGAACACCTGCGACCGGCTGTTTTGGGAATTACTGTATCCAACAGACCAATCCTACAGACCATTTAATTGCCCGTTATTATAACTGTCTATTGAAATAATCTTTTTATAATGCTTGCCTTTGTATCGTGTAAGCAAATACCGATTGCCATGAGTCATTTGTTTTCAGACAAACAATGCTGCTCCATTCGTCTGCATTAACCCAGGCATCAGCATTTGGGTAGACTGATGGCATTAGTCACCCTGCGTGTGTGTATGAGATAAAACAAGTGCAAGTCACAGAGAGTGGGCAACCATACGTAATTACGCATTCATGTAAGGGTGGCCATGTGAAGCTGTATTTTCTATGACAGATACTGTGGATTCAAATTACCACACACTTATCGAGCGCTTTGATGTTTGACATGGCACACAGTGTGAATTTAAAACACAACAACATCCATCCACCCATCCATCCATTTTCTGATCCGCTTATCCTCACAAGGGTCACGGGCCATGCTGGAGCATATCCCATGTGTCTTCGGGCGGTAGGAGGGGGACACCCTCAACTGGTTGCCAGCGAATCACAGGGCACACATGGACAAACAACCAACCATGCATGTTTCTGTAATGTGGAAGGAAACCAGAGTACCCGGAGATTACCCACACGGGCACAGAAAGAACATACAAACTCCACACAGGCAGGGCAGAGCCGCCCAACAACACAACAATCCAAACCAATTTGAACAATTAAACTAAAATTGTATTAATAAAGCTGGGACTGAAAATATTTAAGTGAATTTCAGAATAGAAAAGCATTAATTGTCATTGTGTGGTGAAGAAATTGAGGTGCAATCATGGGGCCTATTTTACTGCCCAGCATAAGTCGAACACAAAAAGAGTTTTTGTATCTTGGTAGACGGGCGCAGTTAGAAAAGGTCATTTGTGCTGTTGTGGGTGTGAACACAACCGGCTTGCTTCCTGGTTAATGCAATCGTCTACTCTCATCTCCTTTAAATTCAGCAATGGAGAGGTGCACAGTCTTCATGTCAGAAGCAGGAACTGACTTGTCGCAGTCCATGAAGGAGATCGATGTGCGCAAAGTGCGTTCATAAAAGGAACTGCACGAAGACCTCCACTTACAGATGATGTAAAGTGCTGTAAAGTGGGCACTTGGAGACTGCCTTCCACCCCAGACAACACGTCTGTGTGTGACATTCGACCTGCTTTTAGCTGGTCTTATGTGTCCCTACTTTCAGCCACCAAATTGTCAGATGCGCCAGGGGCATCTAAAACAAAACATCGTCCATCTGCTGAAACGACCAATTTCGACAAACACATCTCAAAGGAGGCTTGCACCTGCACGCAAATCAAGATGTGCCAATTTTTACTACCGAGTGCACGTGTGCAAGTGCCGTGCATAAGATTGAAGGTAATAAATAAACCACAGATCTCCATACTGCGCTCAGGTTGGTATAGCACACAAGATCCAACGAGTTGAAGCCATAGTACAGCTTTACGTTGCATAAGTTCCAACCAACCGAGTAAAAAGAATCTGCATGCTTGTATTTGAACAAGTCTGATGGTGTTAGGGCACTCTGCTGGTGCAACGCTAAGATTAGCATCCAGCAGAATGTTGACATTTATGATAAACACAGCCGTGAATTGTGAGTGCGGGGCTACTATTTGGTAATTATCAGTTCAATTGCCTCAGAACAACATGTGTTTACCTTTTATACAAGCGGTGTCCTCCTCCTCTCTGACTCGTTTTTCCTGGGTGACTCTGGCAGGGGCATAAAGTCCCAGGAAATAAGACTCAAGCTCTAAGGATCATTGAGAAGAACAACCCACTTCACCGCAATAAATGGACGGCTAATGGAAGCGATTTTCTCTGTCTTTTGACAGATAGAAAAGCATACACGCTACATTCGGGCTGTACAGTATTACTCATGTACTTTTTGCAAATTTTACAATGTTGTTTGGTTGTATTTGTTTTGAGGGCTATTTCATCTATTTAATTCGTAAGAGCATGCCATAAAAAGAAAAGTAATCTTCAACCAATGTTTGGATTGGAGAATCTTCCACTAATGTGGCCACGTAGTGAAGACTTAACATCTCCCCCTTGTTTATGTGTTCAGACTGTGGGAGGCAGCTGGAGTGTCCTAAATAAATCACAGCGAGAGCATGCAAAC